>PVLA01014601.1:0-29581 GCA_004027455.1 Hydrochoerus hydrochaeris | reverse complement strand
TTCCTCCCTGCCCCCCCCACCCTGCCCAGTGCTGACTAAGCATGCGCCCCGCCCGCCCAGGCTGCTGCAGCTTCTTTCATCCATCTGCCTGCCTGTCCCGTCTCTGCCTGTCCTGTCGCTGCTCTTGTCACTCTTTGTCTCCCACCACCCATGTCCTGTGGACAGCGGTGACAGGGCTGTGTGCTTCTGGGCCGCGTGTCAAGGTGTCTTTCTGTGCTGCTGGGCTCCGGTATCGTCTTCCCTGGCTCCTGCTTACCTCCCGGCAGGGCTCTGCCTGCCCCTTGCTGGCCCCCAGGACTGTGTCTTCTCTGCCCCCTGTGGACCTGTCCTCCGTCCTGGGGCTGACCTCCTCAGTTCAGTCTCATGGGTGGTGTGTTACTGTGCTTTACCTGAATCACCTTTTTCCAGTTTTCTGAATCCACATGGCGTACAAGCCTCTGTTGTGGCTGTGTCCAGGTGTCCCCAAGGCCTCTCGTGCTCACAGGTGGGGCTTTGTCGGGGGGCTGGACCCAGCGTGTGTGGCTGTGATGCCAGGATGATTCAGGGTGCAGGGCTAGGGTCAAGGGTGCGCGCACTAAGGGTGTGAATGCCGCCCGCCTTCAGTAGCCGGGATGAGATACGAGGGACAGGAAGGGTGCTGCTTTTCTCTCTGGCTGCTGGTCCCTTGTCCCTGCTTGCTTTGCTGCCTTCTGCCTGCCGTGAGCTGCTTCTCCTCTGCCATGCCCTCTGCCCTGCCACCCTGCCTGGGAGCCAGCTGATTATGCACGGAAACCTCTGCAGCAGTGAGCTGAGTAAACCTTTCCCGCTTTAATGTCGGAGTCAGGTGTTTTGCCTCAGCAGAGGGAAGAGCACCTAAGACGGGCTGTCTCCTTGCACAGGAGCCTGCTCATGGCGTCCCAGCTGTCACCCTCTCCCCACCCTTCAGGGTCCCTGCTGCTGCCTCCACCCTCACAGGGCTGTTTCGGGCCTGTGCTCCCTCAGCCTCAGCACACTTTGGTCGCTCTGGTCCCGTGTGCCCCTTTGTCCTGTGAGTGGCCCCAGTGGAGGGTGCAGGGTTTGGGGATTATGCACTGAGCCACCAGAAACTTTGACTTCCAGTGTTCCCTTCTGCTGCTGGGCAGTTCCAGTCCAGGGCTTCAACTTCCCGCTGAGCTCCATCCCCAGTGTCAGCCCCGCCTTTTTCTTGAGACTGAGTCTTGCTAAGTCACTAAATTGCCAGGGCTGCGCTGAGATTTGTCATCCTGACACACACACACACACACACACACACACACACCCGTCTCTGCCGCCGAGGTTGTAGGTCCGAGCCACCAAGCCTGGTGTGTGTAGGTTTTTACGTGCACTTCGGTTTTTCTTTCTCTCGGGTAGATGAACCTGGGCCAAGGGCTGTGGCGTCTAGATGTGCACCTGACTCCATGGGAAACTGCCCGCTGCTTCTGAGGCCGCTTCCCTCTGACGCTGTGCCTGGCGCTGTCAGCGCTGTGTTCACGTGTCACCTTTTTCTTCTCCAAATGGCTCTTCTGGGCTGTCCCGTTGTGGTTGTGGTTTGTTTCTCTGATGTCTGACCAAACTCTTGTGTGTGTGTGTGTGTGTGTGTGTGTGACCCCCAGGTCTGCCTCTTTAGAGCATCAAGTTTGAAATCTAAGTCTGTGGCCCCATTTTAAGTTGACTTTGTTTTTTGGTACTGGGAATCGAACTCACAACCTCATGCTTGCCAGGCAGGCGCTGTGCCGTTTCACTGTACTTTGAGTTGATTTTTGTGTCAGGTTCAAACTGGGGAGTTGGAGACTTTTGTAGGGAGTGTCCAATTCACTCTGCATTTTAAGAAGTTTGTCTGAATGAAAAAAGTTTTTAAAAAATGAAGAAATACCTGCCCATCCGTGTTCCTCCACCCTCTGCCCCGCACAGGGTCTTTGGTGTAGGCAACGGAGTTTCCACTGGGGTCGTTTTGTTTCTGCCCAGGAATTTCCCATCGTCCTTTGCATAGAAGTTGTGATGGATCCTGAAAAGTTTGCTCCCGGAATCGCTTCATGAAACCTCACTGAGATGCCCGCGTGTGCTGCCGAGGCCGACTGTGCGCCTCACGCTGTTTGCTGTCGCCTTGGGGTTTGAGGGCTGTTTTTACCCAATGTGGACTCAGCCACCCCTTCCTGTTTTGGGGATGGTGATGCTGTGTCTGCCTGTCCGATGGGTTGCTTGGAGACCGAGGTCCTCCTTGGCCCTGCTCCTCCTCCACCTTTTCAGGCTGCTGTGTGTCTCCCTGGATGGACAGATGGGCGGACGGCAGTGCCGCTGTGACTGCCCCGTGCCCCCCGAGAGCCTCTGCCCTGCTCCACACCCTCACTAGGTCCTTGTGGTTTCTCCGCGGGGCGGGATGCTGCTTCCTGCAGGTCCACCTCTTTTCTTCGTGTGCCTTCCACTGCCCCCCAGGGGTCCTGTCCTGTGTTTGGTCCTCCAGGCCTGTGTAGCTGGGAGGTTCAGGCCTCCGTCTGGAATGCCTTCACCTCACTGCGGCTTGGTCTGTTTCTGCAAACTGCGTCCCCTCCTAGGCTGCCTTTCATGGTCCTCTTCCTGCTTGTTTTTATTTTATTTCTTTTTCACTGAGTTTTTTGAGACAGGGTCTCGCTGTGCAGTTCAGGCTGGTCTCGGACTCCCTGTGTAGCCCGCCTGGGTTGGAACTTGTGCCTCCCGCGTGCTGGGGTTACAGGCGTGCGCCTCCATGCCCGGCAGCCTGCTCCTTTTTAGGCAGATTCGGGGCTTCCAGGAAGGACCTTAAATTGAATTTTGCTGACTTGTGATGGTGCGGGGCATCCAGCCTTTGGAGTCCTCCGAGGGAAGCCCCCGCTTTTCGGAAGAGCTGCCCGCCTTTCCCCAGGCTGCGGACACCTCCGCCTGCTCCGAGTTGGCGAGCGCTTGTAAAAACCTCCTCCCGCTCCGAAACTTTTCCTTTTCTCAATCTGACCTTTTTATGGTTTTGGTGTCGGTAATCGAACCCAGACCGTCGTGCGTGCCCAGCGCACACCCTGCCACTGAGCTGCCTCCCTGCCCTGTAAGTGTAATTGTGATGTAAAGTTTATTTTTAAAATCAGTAGCCGCTTCTGTATTCTATTTAACGAAATCTTTTCTCACTTCAAGAATACTGTGACGTCCTCCTGTGCATTTATGCAAAAAAAAAAAAAAAAAAGCATTTTATTTTCAAGTCATTTTAAACTAAGGGAGAAGCTGTAGGACACACAGCTGGGCACAGTGGTTCTGGCCTGCATTCCCAGTACTGGCAAGGCTGAGGCAGGAGGATTGCGAGTGCAAGGCCAACTTGGGCAATGTGATGAGGCTGCGTCTCAAAAAACAAAACAAAACAAGCACCACTGCCGGGCGGGTTCGAGGCCTGCGCTGTGCCCTGTGCCACATCCACTGAGTGGGTGCCATGCTCCGCCCGGCCTGCCTTCTCTGCACACAGCGTTTTCTAAAGCTTTTGCGAGCAAACCGCACGTGGGCAAGGGCGTCCGCCACCTGGAAGCACCCAGGTCCGGCGGGACCCCGGGGTCTCTCTCCTCTTCGGTCTGCATGTCTCCCGTCATCCCGGCGCCCGGCTCAGTTTCCTCCCCACCCGTTGTTGTAACTCAAGTTTCTGGGTGTCTCGCGGTCCTGTCTTTCCAGGTGCTGACCCTGTGGAAGACCTTCTGTCTGCGGGGTCACCTGGGGTTGTCTGGCCCCCTGGCTGGGTATTGGCAGCGTCGCCCTGGTGATATGGTGAGGGGCGTCTCTGCCTGGCTCAGCGCCTCCCCTTCCCCACCCCCATGTGGATCAGGCTTGGGTCCCTGGCAGGGCCACAGGAGCCGCATCCCTGAGTCTGCGGTCTTTGGTGGCTGTCCCCCCACCGAGGCAGCTTGCAGATTTCTGTTATTCCCCGTCTACTGCTGATTTATTTACCGTGCGCGGGAAGGTTTTTCTGGTTCTTTTGAAAGCATTTTCTTACTGCTGCGTCAGCAAAAGGTCCCCAGCTCATCCGTCCTTTCTGTTCCCCTGCCCGGGAATCACACGTTTTCCTTCAGCGGGGAGGAGGATTTATTTTATGCTCCTCATTTTTATTTTTTGGTGATGCTGGGGTTCAAGCCTGGGCCCCGTGTGTGCCAGGCGAGTGCCCAGCCCTGAGCCACACGTCCAGGCGGGGCCCCCTGAGCAAGTGCGTTCTCGGTGGTGCGTGTGCTGGAGCTGCCAGCCGCCTTTGTTTTTATGATCTCGCAGCAGCTGGGGCCAGAGGTTTGTATATTAGCGAACTGTGGACTCAGCCCTGTGGTGCTGCTGCCGTGGTCCCAGCCATTCAGGAGGCTGAGGCAGGAGGATTGCTAGGGCTCAGACTTTGAGGGCAGCTAGGGCAGCACCAGGAGACCGTGTTCCGAAGAAAAGAGCAAGTGGGTCCTAGCAGGGTCCCCGGCGAGCTGGCACCCGGGTCTTCTCACCCCACATCTCCCCACATCGGCGGGAAGATTCCGACTCTGCTCCCCTGGCCGCATTTTAGCCCCCAGCGCATCCAGGATGAAGCCAGCACAGTGGGGCGGGGCCCGGGCCACTCTGCTTTCCTGCCACCTGCCCGTCACCTGCGGAGAGAGTGACCCTCTGAGACCTGAGCCCCATGCGCTGAGTTTGCATCTGCACGCCCCGCCCCACCCCACGACAGGCTCCTCACTGCCTTGCCTTGGCCTTGTCACCTGTCAGTCGCCTTTCAGGGCCAAGTTCTCGCAGCTGCGCACCTGCGGGTCTGGTGAGCTGTGGCTCCAGCCCGCCCCCTCTTCCTCCTGGGGATTCTCGCAGCTCTGCGCCTCCTTCGCTCGGTTTACTCCTGCACGTTCGTGTGTCCAGTGTTAGTTACAGTGTGTCACCGACACAGGGAACCAAATTGGATTATTTTACCCACCCAGCCACCTTCCCAAAGGTACTCATTCATTTTAGTAATTTACCTGTGGGTTCTCCCAGCTCTTTCCGTTTTAGATTGTGCCCTCTGTGATGATTTTATTTTGAACCTTAACTGTTTTATTTCCTTTTTTGCTTCATGGATTGGCGAGAACTTCTTGTCCAGCTTTGCCTCATCTTCAAACTCAGGAAAAGCATTAGATCCTTTGAAGTCAGGCATTGACCCCAGGCCTTATCATGACTTATTTTATTTTAATTTTTTTACTGGGAATCGAACTCGGGGCCTTGCGTTCTCCAGGCAGGAGCTGTGCCACTGAGCTACTTTACCGGCCCCATGATACAGTGTATCACATTAAGGAAGTGTCATTCCTTTCCTAAACTATTAGGGTCTTTCTCCCAGTAAATAAGCTGAGTTTTGTTTGAGGCAGTGACTCAATTTTATTTATTTTTTGTCTTTTTGAGACAGGGTCTCGCTATGCAGTTCAGGCTGGCCTTAAGCTCACTTTGTAGCCCCAGCTGGTCTCAAACTCACAACAATCCTCCTGCCTCAGCCTCCCTAGTGCTGGGATTACAGGCATGAGCCACCACACCCAATGGCAGTGGCTCAAATTTACAGCCATCCTCCTGCCTCACCCTCCCTGGTGCTAGGATTACGGGTGTGTACCACCATCCCAGGATAAAGAAGCCAAATTCTGGTGGATGTTTTTCTCTCCAAATGCAGCTGTGTGTTGCAAAGCTAGGGTGGTGGCGCCACCATCCCTGGCATGTGATCAGAAGGAACCTTGGTCCTTGTGGCGGTATCTGTGGACAGAAATGTCCTCAGGGTGCATAGGCCGTTGTCTGCCGTGGTCCTGTGGGTTTCCTCCTGTGCTCCATGGTTGCCTAGTGGCACTGAACACTGTGTCCTGGTTAAATTTGACGGTGGTGGGGAATGACCTGCCCACCTCAGGTGGTTTGGGACCCCTCGGGCCGGCCTGAGCACAGAGCTCCAATCCTCAGAGGTACTGCCAAGGCCACCGGGGCCTGAGCAGGGCACCTGCCCAGTAGCAGCCCTGGCACACATGGTGTGGTCTAGACGGGGTTCAGAGCGGGGCCTGAGCCAACCTCACCCAGCTCTGCCTGTCCACAGGGGTCTTCAGGGTTTGGGGGCTGCAGGTGATGGGGCTGTGCCTCTGACCTCTGCGCTGGGCTCTCCGGCCTCGTAGGAGATCTTGAGCAGGATTTCTCTCCTTTGAAAAAGTTTTTAGTAGTGGTCAGGAGCGCTTGTCCAGTAAGTCCAGACTTCTGAGCGTTGGAGTCACGAAGTTTCCCAGGCGTGGCCCCCAGACCACGCCTTCCTAGCATCCTGAAGGCCGCAGATCTCGAGAGCTGCTCAGTGTCCGCTCAGTGTCCGCTGGGTGCTGCACCTCCGGGCAGAGGCGCGGGGTTCAGCACTCAGAGCCAGGGTGTCTGTGGCAGAGCAGGAGCTGAGCTGGCGTGGAGGGGGCACCGGGAGAGGCACAGAGTGGCACACGCTGCATGTCTGTGTCACAGGTGAGGGAGACTTGCTGCGTGGGACGCACTGACCACGTCCCAGGGTGGGCTCGTCCACAAGCCGGGCGCTTGTTGTGTGCAGCTCGGGGGGGTCTATTGGGATGGTCACTGTGATTCCTTTACAGGGACAGCACCAGGCCAGAATTTCCAGTTCTTCTTGGGTCGGTTTTTCAAACTTTTGTTTTTCCACATGCGTGTTCTGTCCCGGTGCACATTTGTGATCTTAGCATCTGTGACGGGGGCTGTGGCGTGTCTGTCCCACACCATGTCCTCCTGGCCCATAGGCCAGTGATGGAGTTTGGAGCATTGGGCGGGCATAGTGGTGCACACCTGTAATCACAGCATTCGGTAGGCTGCGGCAGGAGAATCTCTGTGAGTTTGAGGCCAGCCTGGGCTACAGAATGAGACCTTGTCTCAAAAAACTAAAAAACTTTAGGGGAGGAAAAAAAGCAAAGCACACAAGGACAAGTGACAGAGACCATCAATGCCCAAGTAGTCCCTACTTTGTCCCTTCTGGTCTGTCGGGGCAGCTGCACCTGCACCCCGATGGGTATCCTCATTCACAAGTGGTTTTTCTCTTTTCAGGTTCCTGAAGAATTTCCATTGTGTGAGATATTTTCACAGAGCCAGCTCTGGGCTTTTCTCACAGCTACTTGTGTATCAGTTCTTATTTTCTTTGAAGTTAGCTTGCTGTTCTCTTCCAGTTTTGTGGTTTTGTTTTGTTTTTCTTGTTGTTTTTGAGCTATATATTTTTTTGTACTGAGGATCAAACTCGACCTCACACCTGCTAGGCAGGCGCTTACACCACGGAGCTAAATCCCCAGCCCAAGCTAGGTTTTGGCATGATCGATTTCCCCGGCCAGCAGCGTGTGCATGCCTCTAAATGTGCAGATGTGGTGGTCCTGGGGCTCAAACCCGGGGCCTCACGCACGCCAGGCAGGCGCCTATCACACCTACAACCTTCCCCAGCCTTGGCACGTTCTGCACACTTCCTCCGTCACCGTCCGGGGGAGTCTGTGTGGCAGTGATGACTCCCAGGTGTGCCGCAAAGCCGGGGCAGCCACCCCTGGTGCAGAGCCGCCCTCTGCCGCCCTCCCGCTCGCTGCCTGCCGGAACGACGTACTGGGTGACCTACACCACTCGAGCCCCAGCAGTGCTTCTGGCCTCGGTGCCCCCGTGGCCCGTTGGCCCAGCCTCACCGTGGTGGTGGGTGCGTGGGTCACTTTCCATCCTTTGTTTTCAACTTCAGTTCCTCCTGTTTATCTCTTGCTGAATCGCGCCCAGGGCTCAAGCAGTGCTCCTGCCTCTGCCTCCTGAGCCTGGGACCACAGCTGTGCTCCGCGGTGCCTGGCCTGGCCTGTCACCATCTCTCCCCGCCCTGGGGTTGCCTCTTCACTCTTGATGTTTTCCTGTGCTGACCAGAAGCTTTAATCTGACGGGTCCCTTCATTGGCTCTGGCTGCTGCTGCCTGAGCTGCCGAAGTCTGTTCAGAAACTCCCTAAGGACAGGTGGCGGAGGTGCCCGTGCTGTTCCCGCATCCTGTCCCAGTCCTGCGTATTTGCACTTTTTTAGTTTCTGGGATGTTGGATTTGGAAGGGCGTCAGATTGCATTTGATCCGTGCGTCCGTGCGGGTGATCTGATCCCTGTCAGTTTTGTGGAAGCTCCGCGGTCGGTCCGCCCTCAGCGGCGGCCAGAGCGCACTTTCCTTCCGGGGCGCCGGCCTCACACTTCTGACCCTCGGGCGCCCTTGGGGTTGACCAGGTGTCCTGTTGTCTTTCCCCTTTGCGGGTCGGGAGTTTCCTACTGTGGTTTGGGGCGAGCGATGTCGGCCCCCAGCTGGACGCCGCCTTTCTGTGCGGGCCTCGGCTGTGCTGCTGCCGGTTTTATTCCACCAGCGTCCAGCGTTGCCTGGGCTTCTCGCTGGTTCCGGAGCCGTGTTTGCATTTATCTGCACATTCGTCCTGCCTGGCTGTGAACTCCTTCCTTCCCAGGGCTGCGGGTCCTGGTGGCTGGGGTGCTTGGGCCCCCGCCTTGCGGGGTCCCCTCCCCGCCGCCCCCAGCTTCACACCGCTGCTCCGAGCCCCGCCTTCCCCACTGCATTCATTTTTTTTTTTCCTTTCCTTCTCTGCTTCCATCTGGATATTTTGTCCTGAATTATTTTCCAGTTCACAAATCTTCTCATTTACTCTGCTAATTTCTCCCAAACTGCTCTTCGGAGTTCCTAATCTCGGTTCCGGTAACGTCTGGTTCCCAGGCTCTGGGCCTGCGTATGGATTCCGCTTTCCTATGGGGTTCTCCATCTTGTTACCTACATTTCCCGCACATGTTCCGGACAGTTATTTTCAAGTTGATGTCTGTTAATTGTCTGATCTAATGTCTTTTTGTAAATTGTTTTTTTATCATTTGGTCTGTGGGTCCATATCTAATGTCTTTTTGTAAATTAGGTTTTTTTTTTCGTTTTTGTCATTTAGGGCTGCTCCCTGGTGCCCCTGGCATTGTTTTATCGATTGCTGGGCATTGTTTGAAAACCTTTGCTAAGTGGTAAGCAGCACTGCTCAACAGGGTCCGGGAGCTGTTCCTTGAAAGTCTGCAGTGTAGCTGGGGGTGCAGACCTATAACCCTAGCACTCCAGAAGGCTGAGGCAGGAGGATCACATGTTGGAGGCCAGCTGGAGAGTTGGTGACTCGGTGAGACTCTATCTCAAGAAGAATAAATTAAATTAAAAGGGCTGGGGCGTGGCACCTTGCAGAGGCCCTGGGTCAGTCCCCTGTCCTGCAGTCAGGGTCGGTCAGCAGGGAGAGTGACCCTGGCGCAGCTGCAGGCTCTGGCCCTGAGTCTCGGTTTTTCTCTGAGATGGGAGACCCCAAGTCCTAGACTGACTGTTCTGGCTCTTGGCAGTTGCTCTCTGTCTCACCCTGGGTGCATGTTGCCTGGCGTTCTGCAGGTTCCCCAGGGAAAGCCCCCGTGAGGCCTTACCCTCCTGTCCCAGCCCCAGGGGTCCTTGAGCGCATCATAGTGGTGCTGAGCGACTCAGACATAAAGACCTGGGTCGAGCAGTGAGCAGAGCCTCCTGTTCCTGGGAGCCTGTCCCACCCCTCTGTGCCTCCGCCCGCATCCTGCTTCTGGCTCTTGGTGTCCTGGGGCCATCACAGCCTCCAGGGTGCCTGGCACTGCTAACCATGCCCAAGGCTGGACAAGGAGGCTGCATCTGGCCTCCATGACAGTGGCATTGCTCATGTGTCACCAGGACTGGCCCCGGCAGTTTCAGGCAGGAAGGCTGGGGTGAGGGCAGTGGCTAGGGCAGAGTCCAGGCAGGACTGGAGATGCATGGGGCACGGCAGCCACACTGGGGCCAGGCCTCTGCCAGGACAGAGGATGTGAGTAGGTGGGCTGGGGCGGAGAAACCCGGGTCACATGTGGGAGCCTGGCACCAGCCCTCAGGGAACTCGGGGACCTCACACCCCCTGCTCCCAAACGCCGATGCCTGAGGCGGCTGGGACACCTGTGCCAGGGCAGTGCCAGCTCCGGCTCCACCTTTGCACTGCAGCCTCCACGTCACCCGCCTGAGCTCTCTGTGACCAGTGCGCCTGGCTTTGCTGCATCTGAGATGCATTTCCCCATGGCTGGGCACCCACGAAATGGCCATGGCACCCCCAGTGGCACGGCATGGTCCCCATGGTGCTTCTGTGCCCTGGTACACACGGCCTTCTGCATCTTAACAGACAGGCGCACTGTTCCCTCCTGGGGGCACAGATCAAGGATCCTGCCAAGACCCAGGATGCCCAGCCCTGGACTGCAGGGAACCCCGGGACCAGGACCATGTGGAAGGGCAGCGCCCCAGAGCAGGAGTGTCCTTAAGCTTCAGTGGCTTTGCCGATGCCCTCATCACAGGAGGTGACAGGCAGGGCCGTGGCCATCAGGAGGCACCAGGGCAAAGCAGGCTAAGTTGCTGGGTGACAGGTGGGGGTGGCGAGGAGTGCGCCCCAGTCCCCGGCCGGATGTGTGTCTCCACTGAGCCGAGCAGCAAGGTCGCCCTGGGGACAGGTGACTGGCCAGTCACTGCCGGGGCCCTGTGTGCAGCCCCAGACGCTGACCGCTGCTGACCTGCTCCCCATCCCTGCCTGTCATCTTGGGGAGCGGGCTGCACACCAGCCCCCAGCAAATTTCGCATCTGAGCTGTTGAGCCTTGCGGAGGCCAGGGTGGGGGTGCGTGGCGAGTGGTGCTGGGGCCACTGTGTGAGCCCTGAGCTGTGGGGGCCCCTCTCCCGCTTTCATGCGTGGATCCCAGCGCACAGTGGAGGCTCCGGTGCCCGGTGTGTGCCCACCTTCGTGAGGACCTGCTTGCTCCCCCCAGACTCAGCCTTCTCCCTGCCATGGGGTGTCCCTATCCCCCTGCTCTGCGTCCGCCCCAGCCACAGTGTGGGTGGGCTCAGGTCTGTTTATCCCAGCGCCCTGCGACTTCTCTATGCGGTGCCTGTCGCCCGTCTTGAAGTGGTAATTAGGCAGCACATCTTCTGTTTTCTTTCAGTACTAAGTAATTGAACTCCAAGCGGCAGCCCAACCTCTTCTGTGCTGTTTACCTTTGGAAGACAGAGACTCACTAAGTTGCCCATGTAGAACTCCAACGAGCTACCTTCCTGCCTCAGCCTCCCTTGGCCGAGAGGACAGGCTTCCCCCTCCCTTTATCTCTTTTCAGCACTGCAAGTTGAACCCAGGGCCTTTTCACCAAGCGTCGCTGCCAGCCCCTTTTCTATTTCTCATTTGCAGACAAGGTCTGGCTGAGTCACTAAGTTAGGGGGCTTAAACTTGTGACCCTCCTACTTTGGCTTCCCACAGCGCTGGGACGACCGGTGTGACCCCCTGTACTTTCTCGGAGGCTTTGCTTTGGGGTGAGGTGGGGGACCCATCTAAGCTTGTCCCTTTCTCCCGTGAGTGCATGCTTTGCGTGCAGGTCGGGCCCCCTTTTCCCGGGCTGCGCCCTCGTGTGGGTCCCCCTGAGCCTCTGCCATGGTGTCGCTGCATCTACGCATCGGGTCCTGATCACCACGGCTCTGTGAGAGCCTTACACCTGAGGCCCCGGCGGTGTCCGGCTAACCTGGGCTTGTGCCGTGTGCCTGCCGGTGGGTAAGGACAAGGCAGGACAGCAGGCTGACCTGGTCCCCCTGGGAGGCCGACACCCACAGCAGCTGCTCCCGCAGAGTAGGGCCATGGCTGGGGGCTGCCCCTGGCGATGCCACACACCGGGATCCAAGGACTCTGTCCTGCACTGGAGCAGCTCCGGGCTCCCAGCTAGGGCCTCCTGCCACCCCCTGCTGTGCTCTGAGAGGGTCCGAGTGCCCCTGCCCCAGCTGGGGACAGGACAGAGGTCAGGGCTGAGCCTGGCCCATCGCACCTGTCCCTGTCCACACCTGCTCCCCGAATCCTTCCAGAGCCTGCTGTGTGCTGTGCACCCCTTTTCCCATGGAGCTGCACCTTGACTTCTTTTTTCAGATGTGCTTTTATTGCACAGCACAGAGAGTGACTCCAAACCATTTTCATCGAGCAGTTAAGGGCGCGCACCCTGCCGTGCGGCTGTCTCTACCCTCACCATCGACTTCCCTGAGGCAGTCACCCTCCCAGCCCTGGCACCCCTTTCCCCTCCTCTAGTTTGATGGCCCGAGGAGCCCCCGAGGTGGAGTCTACAGGCTTTGCCCACCTCAGTGGCTCGAGTTTGAGTCCTTCTCGTGTGTTGGTCCCTGCAGCATCTGCTACCTGGGTGGACCCTGAAGGCTCAGCGTCCTCCCTGCTGGGTCCCCAGGTCAGGAGCCCTGAGGTCCATCCTGGGTCCCGCGACCCTAGTTCTCATTGTGTTCACCTTGACCCCTGTGACCTCTGTCGCGGATGCCCGGTGTGCCTGGATGAGCCGTGGCTGCACCTTCCCCGGTGTGTAGGACCGACCCCACTTTGTGGATGGTGGTTGCGCCTCTACTCTGCGAGCTGCCCTCTCTGGCCACTGTCCCAGGAGCTGAGCCTCGTGGTGGGGCTGCTGACAGCAGTGGTCCCAGGGCGACAGGAGGTTGTGGGGGTATAGGGGGACCTCAGTGTGACCCTGGGGTTGCTCACCACCCTATGGACAAGGGCCAGCCTGACTTGTGCCCGTCGCTGGGCATCTTGTCCACGGGAGCTGTCGCCTGCCTGGCAGCCCCTGGCGGGTGATTTGGGAGCCCGGGAGAGCTGGGCGCTGCAGAGTGGGGAGCACCTCCGCAGCAGAGCGGCTGTGTCCCTGCCGGGGTATTTTTAGCCCAGCACCCAGCACTCGGCAAGGCAGAAATAGACGCAGCTTTTTCAGGCTCTGGTGCTGACTGTCTCTGCTCTCGGGGCGCCGGGCTGGGCTGCGGTGGGGGTGCGCACGGAGCGCAAACAACTTCTGCTGTTGGGAAAAACATCTCGCGGGGCCGAGGTGGTTGTGGATGGGAATTATTTCTGTTGGTGAACACTCTTTATGTAAATGCCACGGCGCCTGTGTAATCACAGCAGGCTGGGGGGCGGGGGGCGTAATTATGTTTAAAATATCATCGTGATCAGATTGTTTTCTGTGTTCCCCGAGCCAGTGATTCCAGGCTCTGAGGTTCCCCCTCGGTGGCTCTGCCCCCCACTCTGCCCTCGTCCTTCATCCGCCCCATAGCCGCCACCTCCCGGCCTCTGCCTGCAGCTGGGCTTCTGGATTCGGAGCAGACCTCCCGCCCAAGTCCGGCAGCACCCGTTGAAGGTCACGGCTGCTGTCTGCTGCTGCGGATGCCACCCTGGGAACAGCCTGGGGCTCGAAAGCTGGAGGGGCGCTGGGGGTGCGTCGGTGTTGCCACTCAGGTTCCAGGGCCGTGACTCACTGGGGTTGGCTCGTGTGAGGTGCCTCATAGTGCAGATGTTGACCCTCGAGTCTCACTCTGGTCTCCTCCCCTGGCGACCCGGTTCTGCCACAGCAGCGCCCCCTGAGCTGTCCAGTGCCTCACTAAGGTGGGGCCCACTGGACTCAGAGCTGTAGGACCCATGGGTTCTGGAAGTCCAAGTACCATATACTATAAACTGGCCCCACCCTCCCCAAGCAGGACCTGCACCTGGGTGACCCAAGGACCTTCCCCAGCCTGGGGACACTGGGGACCCCAAGCGGCATTGCGCCCTGTGTGTGTGGGTAGGGGGTGTCATGTGTGTACCCCCAGCCTTAGGGTCAGCAGGGCCCACCTGGTGGCTGTGGCGGCTGTGGGAGCAGGGTGTGGGGCTGCTGCCCCTGTGTCTGGGGTGCACTGGGGTCTGGAAGAGGGCAGGCTGGGCAGGACCTCGTGTCCCCTCAGCCAGTAGCACGGAGGGTGCCCTGCACACAGCCCGTCCAGGAGCGGAGTAGAAGAGAGGTGCACGTGCTGGTGCAGACCCCAGGGGCCCCATGCTGGCTACAGCAGCCTGCTGGGGACCCAGCCAGAACAGGTTGGTCAGGTGCAGGAGCTTTGGCACATCCCGGGCCCTCGGCCAGGCAGTGCAGAGCGCAGCATGTAGCACCGAGGTGAGGGGGCTCTGTGCCCAATCCAGTCCAATCCAGTTGTGTCCAGTGTGTCAGGAAGAGCAGGAGGCTGAGGCCACCCACGATCCCCTCCCTGCTGGGCTCTGCTGTGGACAAATATTTACAGAGCGGCTCCTGTGCCAGGCCAGCCTGGTCCCAGGGCTGTGTCCTCTCGCTGGCCGAGGTCCCTGCCCCGCCTTTCTTGGGAGCTGGGTAACCTGGCTCCCGGGTGGCAGTGCCGGCCCCGCCTGGCCCACCTGGTGGCCCCACCTGGCCTCCTGCCTCCACTCCCACGGCTCTGCCCTTCTTGGGGACCCCCTTCCCCGTCTCCAGCCACTGTGCCACCCACCTGGCTGCCGTGCATCCTGTTCCCTGCTCCTGTCACCTTAAGCAGTGTGCTGCTGGGCCTGTGTGGGTGCTCTCATTGCCACTCACCATGGGATAGGACAAGGCCAGTGGGGCACATGGACAGGGTGATGTGGGGAAGCTGCCATGCTAGCACAGAGTGGGCCTGTCCTGGGCCTCAGGAGCACTGCAGAGCAGGGTACTTTGACACATGCCTACAGTCGTAGCACTCTGGAGGCTGAGGCAGGAGGGTCACAAGTTTGAGCTAAGTCTCTGGCTTAGCAAGACCTTATCTCAAAAGATTTTCAAAAAGGGCTGGAGTGTAGCTCAGTGTGAAGGCCCTGGGTTCAATCTCCATACTGCAAATAAAGGAAAAGAAAAAGAAAATAAACGATCATGGCAGGCGGGGACAGGTGGCGCCCTAACGCCTGCTCGTGTGCCACAGTGCAAGAGAAGCCGGAGCCTGTGCCGATGGAGAGTCGCTCCTGCGTCCTTATCCGCCGCGACCTCGTGGCGCTGCCCGCCAGCCTCATCAGCCAGATTGGCTACCGCTGTCACCCCAAGCTCTACTCCGAGGGTGACCCTGGGGAGAAGCTGGAGCTGGTGGCAGGTGAGTCCCCGCCCCGGGGTTTACACGGATGTCCACTCGCCGTTCGTTCCGAGCCATGGACAATGTGCTCATCACCAGTCAGAAACGAGACCGTCTCCAATTTCCCCATTTCCTCCTGGAAGAATGTGTCATTAAGGGGAGTTATTCAGTTGAATTAATTCAGCGTTTTAATTGAGTCCCCTGGGCCGGCCCTGCTCCTGATTGGCAGGGTCCTCGTTCGTTCACACGGGCACAATGTAGGTCACAGAGATGCCGCACACGGCCGGCGTGTCATAGCGTCCCCGCCCGTGCGCTTGCAGAGAGTGGTGGTGGTGACCTGCAGGCTGCAGCCTGTGTCAGAGCAGCGACACCGTGTCGCCTGCAAGCCCACTTGGGCCAGTGCCTACGGTGCCAATGCTCGTTCCTCCGGGCTGGGCAGCAGGCGGCCTCGCAGCTCACCGTGGATTTTTAAGCAAAGTTTATGGCACTGTTGTCCCACGGGCTGTGGAGCTGTTTCTTCCCGTAGTTTGTGAAGAAAGGTTCACAAGTGGGTGGGGCGGGGTCCCCAGGGCATAGCCTCAAGCACTGGGGTCCTACCTCAGGCACCCTGGCCGCGCGCTCTGGGGAGCTGTGCCTGCAATCCCCTCTGCTGTGAACCGCAGAGGTCCTGAGCTCCCTCCCTGCTGGTCGTGGCTGCTCTGGGGCAAATATTTACAGAACAGATCCTGTGCCAGGGGTGGGGGATCCTCGGGTGCCTTTGAGGCCTCGGGTGCCAGGAGGGGGAGGTGCTTGGAAGAGGCAGGTGGCCCCACTCTGCGGCAGTGGCCTGTGTTTGGGGTGTAGTCTGGAGAGGCGACAGAGCGGGGCCCTGGGCCTGATGCGGCATCCGTGGAGGGGCCGGGGACGTCCGAGCCTGACAGGCAGGGGAGTTGGGGCCCCTGAAGCGTGAGTGTGGGGACAGGTGCTTTAGGAAGCTGCCCCTTCACCATGGCTGACACTGCTGTCCCAGAGCAGGGACAGTGTGAGGTGACCAGAGCCGGCCCTAAGGCCTGCAGGCTGGGTGTCTTCAAAGGACAGCAGCCCCTTCAGAGGAAGTACACAGCTGCCCTGCTTTCCTGCTGGACATCCGTCCTCACACTCTCAGATCTGAGAAAAACCCAGACAGGACAGGGAAGGTTCCAGTGGTGCCAAAGCTTGGGTGACCCTGGAGGTTCCCCCTGGTCTTTCTGGGGTTCCTACTCTTCCCAGAGGGTCCAGTCCTGTCACCCGGCCCCTCATTTGCCCACACTCTGGTGACGTGCCCAGGGCAGGGCCAAGTCTCCACAGGCTCAGTGGTGCTACGTGGCCTCTACTCACTCTGCCTGGGACAGGATCTCCTGTGGACATGGCCAGGGGAGGTCAGTGGCGGGGTGGACCTTGGGCCCTGCCATCATGTATCCCCCTTCTCCGAGGCTCTGTGGAACCTGTGAAGATAGCTAGGAGCTTGGGACACATGGGAAAGGGTGGGGACCCCAGGCAGCAGGGCAGGGACTGTCAGGCGGGGTGAGACGGCTTGGTCACAGCTGGACCCTGCACACCAGGTGTGGCCCCATGGGCCCCAGAGACCGTGAACAGGGGTGTCGGGCCCAGGGTCTCACATTGTGTTTGCCGGCCTCAGGCTCTGGGGTCTACATCACCCGCGGCCAGCTTATGAACTGCCACCTCTGCGCGGGCGTGAAGCACAAGGTCTTGCTGCGGAGGCTCCTGGCCACCTTCTTTGACAGGTAGGTGGGGGTCAGGCGGGGACAGGCCGCTCCTGAGGGCTCTTGGGCTCCGCTGTCCCGACCTCTCCGTGCAGCCTGTTGGTGCAAGGATTGAGGGGCAGCTCCAGGGAGGTGACTTAGCCCCAGCACTGGGACCCAGTCTGGGGGGCCAGCTCGCTGAGCCAACCTGGCCTCTGCCTCATGGCAAAGCAACTGGCTCAGGTGACGATATCCCTCAGGTGGGGCTTGGGATGGCCGGGTCAGCATCTCAGCCCAGTCACTGGGGAGCTGGGGCCCCATCCTGAGCCGTTGAGGGCATCTGCCTGCTCCCTGCTGTGGGCCTGACCCAAGGGAGCCCTCAGGGCAGTTGGGCCCCAGGTCGCACAGATCCGCAGTGTCACCGCGCTCTGCCCTCTGCACCCCAGGAACACGCTGGCCAACAGCTGCGGCACTGGCATCCGCTCGTCCACCAGTGACCCGAGCCGCAAGCCGCTGGACAGCCGCGTCCTGAATGCTGTGAAACGTGAGTGGCCAGGGTCCTGGGTGCGGGGGGTCTCGCGAGCCCCGGGGTTGAGATCCTGGCTGGAGGAGGGCAGGGAGGGGGTCCCCAGGGTGGCCCTAGGAGCAGAGAGGAAAAGAACATCACCCAGCCAGTTTCTGGATGCGCACATCCTTGGTAGGGTTCCAAGTGTGCTGAATTCAGCTGCGAAACTATTTTAATATGTGAAATAGATCTAATTTTCCTTTTTGAACAAAACCCCCTATTTACATGTTGAGGTTATTCTGAGCCTTTGCCATCTGCTTGGCCGGCTCCTGCCTCCCACTCCGGGTGGGTGGTGGGGCCTGGTCCTTCTCCGTGGGCACCACCATCCTCAGCTCCGTGGCCCTGTAGAGGACAGAGCCACTGCTGCCCACCCTCCAGGGTGTCCTGCCAAGCACATCGGCACAAGAGACACTCTTATTTTCTTGCTTTGAAAAGATCCCGTTTTGTAGCAGAGGGGCCCTTGGCAGTCTGTAATTACGGGCTCACGGCACAGGGTGGCAGTGGGCTGGGAAGATGCAGGGTGGGAGGTATGCGGATGCTGCCAGAGAGGCTCCTGGCTCCGTGGTGACTGGAGACCTGGACCCCGCCTGTCCCTGGGAGAAAGAAGGGTTTTTAAATTGGTGATATTGCCTGCCATCTCCTGCTCCCAAGACCTTCATTGTCACCTCAAGGGGACCCTCTGATCAGCTCATGGGGGCAGGGGTGGGGAGGCCCAGAGACTCCCTGAAGTCTCGGGGAAGGGTCCCCAGGTCTGAGCAGTGGAGACCAAGAGCACCCCAGAGGGAGGCCCCGTAGACCCCAGAGGCGGCGGCACGGAGACAGCACAGACTCCTGGGCCACCCGTCCCGTCCCAGGAGGCTCACTGGGTGCCCTGCCCTGCCCCTGCCGCAGTGTACTGTCAGAACTTCGCCCCCAGCTTCAAGGAGAGCGAGATGAACGTGATCGCCGCGGACATGTGTACCAACGCCCGCCGTGTCCGCAAGCGCTGGCTGCCCAAGATCAAGTCCATGCTGCCCGAGGGCATGGAGATGTACCGCACCGTCATGGGCGCCCCGGCCGCCAGCCTGCCCCTCGACCCCGAGTTCCCGCCCGCCACCGCGCAGGTGTTCGAGCAGCGCATCTACGCCGAGCGGCGCAGCGACGCGGCCGCCATCGTGGCCCTGAGAACTGATGCGGTGAATGTGGATCTGAGCACCACCGCCAACCCTGCCTTCGACGCCGGCGAGGAGGCCGACGGGGCGGGCTCGGTCATCCAGGAAGTGGCTGCCCCCGAGCCGCTGCCCACTGACGGCCAGAGCCCCTCGCAGCCCTTTGAGCAGGGCAGCGCCAGCTCCAGCAGGCCCCAGACGCCGGCCAGCGCCCCAGCCAGCAGGAGGCCGGAGGGCACCTATGCCGGGACTTTGTAAGAGGGGCGACTCGCCCTGAGGGACGAGTACTAAGCTGCTTGCATGCGTTACTAATACAGACAAATGTGATCAAGCCACTTACCTACTGAACTGCTACTGCTGCCTGACAAAAATGTGATTTTTATTCTGCCTGTATTTAAAATGGATGAAGGAAAATGCACTCACTATACTGTAAACAGCTAGGCCACGGCCACGGCCACTGCGCTGGGAGCACGGCCTGGGCTCCTTGGGGTGCCACCAGGGCACTTTGCTCCCCGGGCTCCTTCTTCCCAGGGGGGCCAGGAGGCCTCCAGCCCCACCGGGCCCTGCTCCACCTCACCCACGCTTCCTGCTCCGCCTGCCCTGGAAAGGAGGGGACAGTGACTGGGGCTGTGGTGACACTCCGTTTCTTAGTGTGGGGCAGTGCAGGATCTCCAGGGCCAAGTCCTTCTCATTTTCCTTCTTCCTGAGATGCCATCTGCGTGGGTGAGCATGCATGTGCAGGCGAGCGTGTGCGTGTGTGTGTGCGCGCGTGTGTGCGTGCGTGTGTGGGCATGGACCGGTGATGGCA
The DNA here is from genome assembly GCA_004027455.1 of Hydrochoerus hydrochaeris. Lineage (NCBI taxonomy): Eukaryota > Metazoa > Chordata > Mammalia > Rodentia > Hydrochaeridae > Hydrochoerus > Hydrochoerus hydrochaeris. Next base: position 10,429 of record PVLA01014601.1, on the reverse strand, counting down.
CCGGGGGTGGAGGAAGGACAGTGTGTCCTCCCCCCACAGCTGTGTCCTTGCTCTGCCCCAGCCCTCGTGCTGCAGCCCCTCAGCACCCGGAGGCCTGTGGCCCCGCCTGCCCACGGGCTCCCCACCCCAGGCCACCGCGGGTCCTGCGCAGCTGTAGTCTCCCTCTGACGCCCCAGCTACTCTGGGATTTTGCTTGTTTGGTGTTTTTGTTTGGTTCAGATCTATTTCATATATGGTTTGCAAACTATTAGACCCAATAGAGCAAAAAACTGGGGAGGGGCTGATGTCCCAGTCCCCAGCCTACCACAGGTCAGGGGCAAGCGCCTCTCCTCGGGCCAGGCCCGCTCACCTCCCGCTGCAGGCCAAGGGGCTCCAGGGCTTGCATCTGGAACACATTCAGGCTAAGCTCAGGGCCGGAGCCCCTGTGGGCGGCACCCTTGGTGATGCTGGACCCATCGTGCCACCTCTGTGGTGCCTGGGGCTACAGAGGCCAGGCAGCAGGCTCAGGCCTGGGTTGGGGCAGTGGGGTGCAGGAGGAGGTCCCATGGGGGCCTCCAGCCGGCTTGAAGCTGAGCGCTTACTGTGAGATGCAGGGGAATAGACTGTGCCCCTGGGCACCTGCCCCAGTGTCCCTTCTGAGCCCTTACCTGGGGACTCTGCCTGCAGAGCCCAGCAGCTCCTGGTGTGGCCAGGGACCCCATCCAAGAACTGATGGATCTGCTGTTTCCTGTTCCTCTGTCCACCCTGAGCTTGCTCCTGGCACCCCCAGCTAGGGGCTGGGTCTCAGTCTGCAGCAGAGGTCAGGGTGTGGTTTAGGCCCCACACCCAGTTCCCCATTGCTGTGGGTGCTGCCCTTCCCAGTGGAGAGACCTTGAGGAGACTCTGCCTGCTCCCCAGAAAGCTCTGGTGGCTTTGGAGAGAGTGGGGGCTATGGGCAGTGACTAGGGTCGTGCTAGAAAGAGACCTTGCCTCTCTCGCTGCCCCTTGGGGCCCAAGCCATTCCTGGGGTGGTGGGTGATGCAGAAACTCATGGTTCCTGCCCAGGCCTGGAGCCCCCAGCCCAGGGCTGCCCTTCCCCATCTGGAGCCCAGCAGGGTTGGAGTCCCCCAGGGGACCTGGACCGCGCCTTGCCCATGCTGGAGAGACCTGGGGTGGTGGAGGAGATGGTGGTTGAGAGCCAGCTGCACCCTGGCCCTATGGAGTTTTCCTTCATCTGCCCCCAACCCCCACCCGAATGTGCACTTTAATTTGACCATCCCTGGGGACCTTTGGGAGAGGGGCCATCGGTTCCTGCTGTTGACAGGAGGGCTCTGTCCCCGCCTCCACTCCGAAGTGGGCGGGGCCCCCACCCTGGGCCAGCACAGGGAGGGTGCCTGCGGCCACCAAAGGAAGTGGTGGCCGCACAGAACGCCTGACCGCCACTTGGGCTAGCACAATGTCCCACGACCCTGTCCCTCAGTCCTTTATAATCGCCGTCTGTTTTGTTGTTCTGGGTAAGGAAGGCAGGAACTGTAAGTGAAGCTAAATAATACTTCAATGTGAATGGGTTCTGGGCTCTCCCTGCGCCCTGGGCGGGCCGGGCCGAGCGTTTTGCACTAATGCGTCCCGCATGGACGCGGTGGGGAGCGTTCGCACACGTGCGTGGCCAAGGATTGTACCTGCCAGGCGCTCCCTCCACATCTGAATGTACCATGGGGCAGCGGGCGGGCGGCGGGCAGGCGGCAGGCCTGGGCTCGGCGGGGCCTTCCAGAGTGCCTTAGCATCTTTTGATCATTTTTCCCAAGGGAAACCAATTAAGAACCCCGGACCCTCCCCCTCCTTTGTTTACAAGATGACTAATTCCAGAATTGGGGCGTCCTGTCCCACCAGTGTGACCCACTCACCCAGACCCCGTAGGCGAGAGGCGAGCCACTCAGTATTTATGAGATGTCTGCACCCTATTCCTAAGCTTGACTACTAGCAATACGCATATACTATATAGAGTCTATCATAGAGCTAAGTTATATCGGCACCTTTCCGGGAGGACAGTTGGACTGACCGATTGGAGCTGCTGAGGCGGTGCCGGCCTGGGGTCCAGCCACCATCCCGCCTCTCCTTCCCCTCCCTCCCAGGGGGACGGCCCAGGAGGCAGCTGGGACAAGTGCAAAAAGGTCCAGAGGAAGGGACCAGAGACGGGACAGATACTGTGAGCCCGTGGGGCCGCCCGCCTGACTGGCGCGCCTCGGTACTTGAATTCTGTTCTTGTTTCCTGCTTCGGGTCCGTGCACCCGTGTTCTTTGTGGTTGCTTCAGTTTGCATCTGACCTGGTGTCTCACTTTGCCCCCGAATGTGGATACAGCTGTGAGAGGCGGCGGCAGGGCCTCACTCAGGCGTGCCACGCTGGGTGCCACGCTGGGTGGGCAGCCGGGGAGACCGGCCGGGTGGTCCTGCCCTTCCTCCCTGCCAGCTCTGTGCAGTGTTTGTATGTGGAGCTGGGCGGACCGGGGTAGAGACGCCTGAGAGCAGCTGGCCGTTGGGGCCGGGCGTCCTCTCGAGGGGACCTTGGTGTGGCTGAGGTTACCCACTCAGCAGCTGGCGCTGCGAGCCCCGCCCCGCTGCGTCTTGTGGACGCCTGTTTGCCATCCCCTGCCATCGTGAGCACGCAGCTGCCTCGGCTCTGCCTGCCGCTTCAGTGCGCTGCAGCAGCCCTGCTGTGGCGGGGCGGCCAGCTCGGAGTGTCCCTGCGAGGATGCGGGCACGGTCCAGATGGTTTTCAGATGGCAAAGGTGTTTTGCTTGTGTTTGTTTTGCTTTGTTTTGTTGAGAAAAGAAAAGCAATGGGAACCGATGCGGGATCTGAGCCCTCAGATCGCACAGCCTGCCATGTTCTGACCAGTCGCCTCCGCCGTTAGAGTCTTGCACACGATTGTGATTTTTATGTCAGAAGAAGCCAAAACTTGCAATACTATTTTTAGCAGACAAAAAAAAAAAATCCAGAACTAAGTATAAAATGTATAAATATTTTTGACTTGAACATTCGGATGGCACTGGGTGCAAATAGAACATTCATCCTTCCGACAGGATGTTTGGAGCAGAGACTTAAGAGAGGAGATGGTGGCTTTACGGGATCTGTCCAGGGTTAGAGCAGTACCATAACTCACGACTGTTAAAAAATAAGTTAATAAAGGAAACGTTCCCGTGCTGAGAGGAGGGCTTCACCGAGCCACTGACAGGTTGAGCCACTGACGATGCTGGCTTTTCGTTTTCCTTTAAGGAGGAGGAAGCCTTTGTCTTGTCCTTCCTGTGTCCTTCCTCCTCCCTTTCTGTGCTGTTACTCATAGTGACCAGACTGTTAACTTTGTAGCCATGGCTGACAACATTGTATCAATAACTAAACAACCGCCAGGTGGGCGCCAATCAGGGGAAGGTGGAAGGCCATGACTGCCGAGCAAAAGATGTCACCGTTAATTGTAAAGCGCTTTGTAAAATTCACATTTACAAAATAATAAAGTCAGTTCAAACCCATGGTTCTGGGCTTTGCTTGGCCAGTGAGGCCAGGGAGAATGCACATGTCAAAGAGGAGCTGGGTGTCAAGGCCTGTGGCCACCCATGCCAGAGGGTCCCTGTCTTGGGATCTACAGCAGCCTTCCAGGGGCAAGGGAGGGCCATCCCCAGGCTGGCTCAGACGGGGTCCAAGGCTGCCTGACTCCTGCCCAGTGCCCACAGGGGAAGTAGACAGGTGGGTGGGAGGCCCTGGGGCTGTGCCCATGGCACCCTGCCCTGAGCCCACAGGGACAGCGTGGGCTCATGGTTGTACTATCTGTTAGGTGAGGCAGTGCCCTCCTCTGGCTGGTCTGCCACTCCCAGGTGGAAGGGGACTCCTTGGGGTGGGCCGAGCCTTGTGGGTGTGACCCAAGCCCCAGGGCCAAGCTGGTCCCCACCCTGCCTCTCCGGAGGATCCTGGGGTCCTGGAGCCAGGTCTCTAGGCTTGGGTCTCATGTGAGTCCTGGGGCTTCTTGTGCCTTGGATATGACCCGCCTGGGGCCTGGGGCCTGCCGTAGGTTCTTTCTGCCACCATCCCGCCCTCTCCCAGAGCCACTTCCCATCACCAGGGAGGCAGCGTGCTTTGGGTCCCCAGGAGAGGGTCCACTGGAACAGGAGCCCAGACTGCAGGCCCTTGAGGCAGAGGGAAGCCATCTCAGCCTGGGCCTCTGTACTGAAGGACCCTCACCCAAGAGAATAGAGGTGCTGGGATGGGGTCCCCTGAGCCACCCCCTCCTACAGGATTACAATGTCTCCACCCAGAAAGCCAGGGAACCTGGTCCTGGGTGCCGATGGGCCCCCCCAGTCTGCCTGTCCCCCACCCCGCGCCAGGGCTCAAGTGAGAGCATCCATGTCCTGTGAGGGCGCCCTCAGCCTGGCAGGCTGATCACACAGGCTCAGCCCACTGGGCCAGGTGGGTTCTGTGGGCTGAGTGCCCAGCAGGCAGGAAGCTTGGGAGACCCCGCCCAGCAGGTTCCAAGCCCCAGCAGCCAGGACGGCCAACGCCCGGGTGACGGGGGGTAGGGCCTATCTGAGGATGTCTCAGCTGGGACCCAGGAATCCGGGCTCTGGAACTGTCCTGCCCACCCTGAACAAGCTCCCAGTCTTTCTGGCTTTGCAGAAAGGGGTGCTGACTGTTGCCAGCGGAGCTCTATGCCCACTTCCTCCCTCAGTCTGACCTGTGGCCCAGAAACTGTCGCAGCCCCTCTTGGCCTTCGCCCTGGTTGCTGGGAAAGGGGGACCAGTCAGCAGGACCCAGGGGCCCAGAGCCCCCAGCAGGGAGCCCAGTGTGGCCCCGTAGAGCAGGGCATCCTGACCACGTGCTGGTGGCCCCTCCTTCAGCTGCCACCCTCAGCCACAGCTCCTCATCCGCCCAGGGGACAGAGAATCCCACCCCATGAGCCTGAGCCCTCCTAGGGAGAGGCGGGGCTGAGCGAGGGGCAGGGCCCATCCGCCCTGCCTCATGTCCTCCCTTCAGGAGGCCAGGTAAGTCGTCACAGGCCACTGAGGGACCACTGAAGGTGAGGGGGTCAGTGGACTGCCCTGTCCATGCTGCCTGCAGACCCAGATCTCAGGGCCCAAGAACCACTGCCCTGCCCCAGCCAGGATGGGGGTGGGGGGCAGGTGGTGGACCCTGAGTCTCATGGCTGCAGCCCTCAGGGAATAAGGGGGCCTGGAGCAGCTTTGTCTCTGCCCACAGGGTCCCAAGGCCATTACACTCCCCGAGTCTGGTGATCCTTAGGTGACTAGGAGGGGACAGAAGGGGCATGGGATGGGGGCGTGGGAAACTCAAGACATGCAGCCACCTGGGGTGGAGGCTGAGTGTAGAGCTAGAACTGGGTTCTGCCTTCCCCTGGGGGTCTCTGTGGTGGGGTCCTCCTGGCCCTGCAGGACCCAGCAGTCTGAGAGGCCTCTCTGCATGGCCCAGGACTCCTCGAGCATAAGTGTCCCCAGCCTCCTTTCCAGGGGCTCAGCTGCAGGTGACAGTTTGGGATCTTGGGCACTCAGACAGAGACAGCAGGGATGCCAGCACCCCTAGGGCAGAAACATGGCCTTGGGAGCTGGTCCCAGCCTCCTGGGGCCTCACTGGCAGATAGCTCCAGGCATGGGTGGGGGATGGCCCATGCTGCCTTTGCTGTGGAGAGTTCCAGAAGGGGCAGCTGAGGAGGAAGGGTTGCGAGTGTCTCTATCCTGGTCCATCAGATAGAGTGGGACAGCAGTGACCAAAGGAGAAGACAGCTGTACCCCTTCTGTATATTCACCATGGCAGCTGGGTGCCCAGCCCGGGCCCCTCCTCCTTTGGCCCCACGGGGCACCGAGGGCAGACATCCCTCAATTGTGCAGGCACAGGCCCCAGACCTTAGCCTCCAGCTCCCCCTGGCCTGGTCTTTGTCCCCAGCACCTCCGCCCCCTCAGTGTGTGGCATGACCCAGCATGTCCCAGCTGGCCGAAAGGCGTGCCAGGGACCCCAGTTGTGCCTAGGTGATGCCAGGACCTTTGCCCCCACACTGCAGAGGGGCCTCTTCCCCTGCATGGTCTGCTTCCCAAAAGCTGCTCCCCAGGAATGTGTTAGACAACTCCCAGTCTTCCTGGCCTGCAGCACACAGAGGCACCCACATCCAGGCAGCAGGAGGCCTGGAGTTGTCAGCCTCACTGTATGCTGGGGCTGAAGCCAGGGGAGGTGGCAGCAGTGGCCTGGGCTCGTGCCCTCCTTCCGGGACAGGGAGCCTCACACCCTGCGGGCCACACTCGCTCTCCTGGCTGCACCAGTGTCACCAGATTCCCCGTGGGAGAGCATGCAGAGGGAGCACCCTGACGACACTGGAGCACCTTGGTGATGCTGGCTCTTCGTGAGCCTGCCTGGCTCCTCGTGAGCCTGCCTGGCTCCGTGCCTCAGTTTCCCCAGGTTCGGATCACTGATCGCCAACACTGCACACCCTGTTGGGATGCAGATCTGGTTCCGAAGGGCAGGGCTGGGCCCAGGGCTCTGCACTCACCTGCCACCCTGTGTTCCTCACTCAGTGAGACCCAGAGGGCTGGGCCAGGGTCCTCCGGAGGGCAGAGCCAGCTGTACCCTTGTAGGGTGTAGACACGTGCGCAGGGGCCGCATGGATGAGGGTGTGGACAGTGCAGAGAGAAAGGCGAACTCGGACTCCCGGGTCCCTCCAGGTACCTGACCGTGAGGCCAAAACAGTGGTCTTTGTCCAGTGCAGGTGAGTGCCAGGTGCCTGCTCCTCCCCTGAGCCACCCGCTGCCCTTCCACAGTGTTACCGTAACAGTTTCCCATGCTGGCTTCAATCTTCTGATCTTCCTGTTTCAGCCTCCCAAGTGGAAGCTTGCCCCGACACCCCTGGCCCTCACCGCTGTTCTCAGAGCCCACCGTCCTGACCCGGGTCCCCATGTCCGGATGCCCAGGGTCCCGTGTGGCCCCCGGATCTTCTCCCAGCTTTGCTTTGCGGGCTCACTCTCGTGCAGAGGGGGCAGGCGTGTGGGTCGCCCCCACCCACCCTCCCGCCAGCATCAGGGCTGGGGTGTTTTCACATTCTGCCCACTTAGTGGATAATTGTTAAAAAATCGGGCAGAGGCCAGCGGCGGAGGGGCTGCCTTGCGAGCAGGGGCGGCCTGGGTCCCACTCTGAGCTCAGGAAAGTAAAAAAAAGAAACAAAATCGTACTCTGATCTGCTTTTTAGAAAATCTCTGCCCGCCTTGATAAAAGACTCAATTAAAAACGACAGCTGAACAGACTTCTCGGAAGTGCAAATGTCCGCTAAATACATAAAGCGAGGCTCAGCGGCCCATCGCAGAGATGCAAATTAAAGCCACGCCGCCAAGATCAGGAAATCGAAGCACAGTGATCGTGGGAGGGGCTGTGGGGAAAGCAGCAGCCACGGTGGAGAGTCCTCAAAACCAGAGCCAGAAATCCTGTTTGACGGGCTCTTCCGCTTCTAGGCGTCTTCCCGAGAGTTCAAAGTCTTCTGTGACAGCGATTCACACACACCCCAGCACAGAGCAACTCTGAAGCTCGGAAGCGGCCGAGGTGTCCGCCAGCGGGTGCATGGACAGAGCGTGTACTTGCTCACAATGGAGTAGGACTCTGCCATACAGAAGGATGAACTTGAGTCACTGTTAGGGAAACGGGTGCACCTTGAGACCACAATGTTAAGTGAAATAAATCTCATTAAATATTGCACAGTTTCCGTTACATGAGGAACCTAAAGTAAAAAATTACAGAGCAAAATAAAAGACGGATAATAGGAATGAGGGAGACAGATCTTTCTCAAAAGAAAAGGGGCCTGGCGTGTGCTACACGCCCATAATCCCTGCACTTGGGAGGCTGAGGCAGGAGGATCACCATGGTTTCGAGGCCAACATGCACTACATGGCAGGCCCTGTCTCCAGAAAACAGAAAGAAATAAAAAATAAATAACAAAATGAAATAAGAGATAATAAAAAAAGGGAAGGAGACCGAGAGATGGAGGAATGGGGAGGGAAAAGGAGGAAAGGAGGTGAACACAGAACTGAGACACGTCCAACATGCGCCAGTTCCACACGGGGAGTCGCTATGTGTGGCCCTGTGCTAGCAGAAAATCGCAGTTAGAAAAGAACAATAGAAACAAAGGCCTCTGCGTGTCAGTGCGTTCCTGGGCGCTTGACCTTGCTCTGAGGTCGCCAGCGTCTCCTCCTGCCTTGTGACCTCCGAGAGCTGGCCCAGCCGGCCCTGTCACTGGGCTGTGGAGGTGGGGCCTGGCACATGGGTGCTGGTGACACCATTGGTCCTTCTCCCCCAGCGTCCCCTCTGTGGAGAGCAGGGTGCAGAGCCCTGGCCAGGCGAAGAGTCCTTGCCCCCATCCTTCGCTCCAATCCAGTTCCTGTAGACTTGGAGCTGCTGGTCCTAGGGGGCTGCAGGGGACTCGAGGGCCTTGGGTGCTGGGGGACCAGCCACAGGCCTGGGACGCAGCAGCCTGTAAGCAGCTGAGGCTGGGCAGAGTCAGGTCTGAAGACTCTGGGAACACGGAGGCGCAGAGGGGACATGGCATGGCCTGTGGCGGCCGTGCAGGGCTGGAGAGGGGCGGCTTGGCTGTGGAGGAAGTGGGGTCCCCAGCCCCCTGCAAACACATGGCAGAGACGCAGGGCATCCCCCCACAGGAATGCATGCATTATTAGGCCTGAAAGCCCGGCCACTTAGCTCATACAATTGGCGCGGGCGCCCGGGACTCCGCGCTGGGCGGTTGGATGATCACCCGTACCGGCACTGATGCTGGAAATGCCATTCCTGGAATGGAGGCAGACACAGGGCCCGTCTCAGTGCACATCAATGTGATTAGGGGCAGTCAGTTACCGCCAGGACCCGGCTGTGATGTGGCAGGAAACCAGCTTGGCCAGAAGAGGGGAAACTGCGGGGAAACCCCGGCTGGGGGCCGCCAATCAGGCCTGTGGCCTGGGTTGGTGACCGGGCAGGGACCGTCCCCACCCGGCTCAGGCCTGGCTCCTGTTCCCACTCAGCCCTCTGTAAGGCAGGGTGGTGCCAATGCTTGCCCCAGGGGACCCGAGGAGCACTCACCACAGCTTCATCGCCCTGCAAACCCGCAAACCCTGCGCAGTGACCCAGATGCGCGCGGGTGCTACAGCCGCACCTGGGGGCCAGGCAGGCCACTGATGGGGTCCCAGTTCCACCTTCTGACTGGGGGGGGGGGGTTAGGAGTCACCACAGCTGCCTGAGGTTTGGTAAATACAATTGCTGCGGTGGAGTGTCACAGACCTCAGAGCTCCGAGTCCACTGGTGTGCACAACCAGTGCGTCTCAGGAGTGCCAAGGGCCATGGCTCTCACTGGCCACCCAGCAAGAATGGGCTCACAGGGACATCAGACAGGAGCGCCTGTCCCCACCTGGCCTGTACGGCCTCTGGGGCATGGAAGGCACCAGCAGCCCTGGATCTGCTGTGCGACCAGTGGCCACAGGCCCCTCAGCACCCAGTGTGTGGCCACTGCAATCCTGTGCCCTGGACCACGTGGTGGCCACCCAGGTGACTGAGTCTCCCGCTCCCCTGCTGCCTTTGCCAGCAGTTGGGGCGCAGGTGCCTGGGGCGTAAGGCAATGCAAACCGGTCCCCATCGCCCAGTCCCGGTCTACCGCGCCCCGACACCTGCTGAAGGATGGACCCTGCCATGCCCATCCATCGCCCTCCCTCCCCCACTGTCCCTTCCTTAGCTGGAGGATGCTCGAATGGTTCTGTCCCCACCTGGCAGGTGTCATGGATGCCTCCAGACCAGCTCCTCCTGACGACCCTGCAGGGCAGGAAGCCGCACCAGAGGCCAAGTGGCTCGTGAGCACCCCAGGGAAGCAGCGGCAGGAAGGAGCAGCCCTAGTTTGAGGGGCGCAGCCTGGGTCCTCCCAGGAGAGAAGCTTCTTGGGTACCACCTCCCATGCTGCACCCACAGACTCCAGCCTTGGGGGAGGGGGCTCGGGGCCATCACAGGGCCCGCAGCACCCAGAGCAGGCCTTGTGCCGCAGGGAGTCCAGTCCTCTGTCCCTCCGTCCAGGAAGGGACAGGGCCCAGCCTGGCACACAGTCCCTCCCTGCCTCCCTCTTCCCCCCTGCGCTCGGGGCGCAGGACGCTCCGCACTCCGGCAGCAGCGGTTCTGGGAACCGCCCATGATGCTGCTCGTAATCGATCTGTCTGGCGGATATTTATCACCTTCCGGGCCAGCCGGGCCGGGCGGCCGCTGGGTGGCTGGAACCAGTGAGGCAGCTGTACACTGCGGAGCTCAGGGCAGTGGGCTCACCTGGGGCCTCAGAGCACGGCACCGGAGAGGGAGGGGAACCCCAGGGTCCCAGGGCAGTGGACTCACCTGGGGCCTCAGAGCAGGGCACCGGAGAGGGAGGGGAACCCCAGGGTCCCAGGGCAGTGGA
>PVLA01014600.1:0-29575 GCA_004027455.1 Hydrochoerus hydrochaeris | reverse complement strand
GCTCCTGCATAAACTCTCTCACACTACTCACAGAAGGCAAAACCCCACAACCAGTCCTCACAAAGGGGTTATCTAGAGGGCCTCCAGCAACCCCCCTGGAGTCTCCACCCTCGACTCCATATTGAGCATTACATAAAAACATACACATGTGAACTACACAAATTACAATTATCAGTACAAAACATTCCAAGATCCTTGCACCCAATTCCCACATGTGGTGTCCTTTTTCTGGAGAAGCGATTGTCACAAGGCGTGGATGGACTAGGACACGGCATGGACAGAAAAGGGCGCCGCAAAACACCAATCTTTTTACATTCTTCAGCTTGAAACCATGCAGTGTGGAGCCTTTCTATAATGGTTTCTTTCATTTAGCAGTCTGCATTTAAGATTCCTTCTTGTCTTTTCATGAATATTATTCCATGATAGGGATATATAAGTTTATTTACCCATTCACCTACTGCAGGACATACTGCTTGCTTCCAAAATTTGACAGTTATGAATAAAGCTGTTATAAACACTTGTGGACATTTATGTGCAAGTTTTCCACTCATCTGTACACATAAAAGAGAAAATTATATATGCTATGAGTATGTTGAGCTTTGCAAGAAACTGCTGAATTGTCTTCCAAGATGGCTGTACCATTTTGCATTTCCACCAGCAGTGAGTTAGAGTCCTGTGGTTCCACATTCTAGGCCTATTTGGTGTCTTTAGGGTTTTGAATTTTTGCTATTCTAACCGATGTATAGTGGAATCATGTTGATTTAACCTGGAACTGCTCAAAGGCATACAACACTGAACATCTTTTTGTATGCTTATTGTGCTATCTGTCCAGATATTTTGCAACCCCTGCCTCCAGCTGTAATGGGGATCAAACCCACAAATGCTCCATCACTAAGCTACCCATCCCTGGCCTTTTTAAGACAGGATCTGACCTTGATCTTGCATCCTTCTGTCTCAGCTAAGATTACAGGTACATGCCATCATGACCACATTTGACCCTTTTTAATTAAGTTAACAGCCTCATTGTGGGGTAACTAAGATGAATAAAAGTTCAAAAACATCCTCAATGTCACATAGCTGGGGTTAAGCCCAGGCAGGTGACTCAAAGTCAACATCCCTCCTCACTTTTCTGTGCTGCCTCCAGGGGACATGCTTTAGAAGTAACAAACCTGAGTTGGTGCTTACCTTTGGTAAATCATTTAATTTCTCTAAGCCTCTGCTTCTCTTTCAATAATATGAAGATCACAAGCTTCAGTATTGTCACCAAGATTAAATGAGACAGAATAAAGCAGTTTGTTCTCAGTACATAGCAGCTGCCAATAAATGGTAGTTATTATTAGCCCAGTGCTGTGTGAGAGTAAGAAAGGCCTTGGTAACCATAAGAATTAGTTCCTGCCCGGAAAATAAAATAGACCAGTCTGAGACTTTAAATCATATAGAACCCTGCAGACGTATCTTGGTGAGGTTTTCATAACTTGTTGTCAATTGCGATCTCAACTCCTTACACCTGGTGCATCCGAAGGAGTAAAAGGAGTTCTGGTTCTTAAAATAAAGTAGAATTTTATTGTTTTCTCTTTCCCTTTCCAGTTCATCTTATCTTGCTATCTCTGGAGGGGAAATCACAATTGTACTAAACTTGCAGCTAACAAAGATGCCTGCTACCAGATGCATCATCCACTGAAACTTGAATGGTAGCAAGAAGGAAAAGTATGCTGGCAATGGTACCTCATGGGTTTGAACAGCTTCCAGAAGACCATGGCACCTCTGAAACCACAAGAGTTCCAGGTAGAGTGTGTCCTGAAGATCATATTCTTTGTGTGTGTGTGTGTGTGTGTGTGTGTGTGCGTGTGTGTGTGTGTGTGTGTGTAAGTTAAGTAAAAGAAATAGGAACATAGAGCATTATCAACAGAAGTAGAAAACTGGCTAATTATATTGGCTACTTACAGAGGGAAAGTGAATGAGCAGTTTCTGAAATTATTTTCCAATGAGAGTTAACAAAAGCAAAGACTATAAATTCTAAGAGAGAAAAACACCTAATGAAACTCTGGACCTCCCATATTTTTCTGATTTGGTGGGATCTTTAGAGTATTTTTTTTCCCTTCAAGTAACAACTCTTAACTAACGTGGATAACTGTTCCCACCTGTTAGAATTCTCAAAGTTGAGTGACTTACCTACACAGTTGGAGTCAAAATCCAAGTGTTTCTCCTTAGTTAATCAAGTTTCTAGAACTTATCTTTTTTTCATCTGGCCGAAGTTAACAGAAAATTGCACTTAGTAAGACAATAAATTATGCCTAGAAGAAACAAGCCTCAGTGCCTTAAACTAGCACTAAAACCTTGTAAATTACTTTGGTTCTGATTGTTTTAAATTTTGCCTTTTGATTTTTATTAACTCATTCAACAACCTTTTTTGATTACTACTACTATGGTATAGTCTCGGCTTAGATGCTATTAGTATGAAGATGAGCTGTGCTGGGAGAGAAAAAAAACTAAAGTTTTAGTGAACACTAACTCACTCCCACACTCATTTATCTACAGTATTCTTTGCAACCACAATACGCTCACAACTTAATATGATCACTGAAAACTCAAACTGATAAAAGATCCCACTCTATGTTAAGCAGTCCAGGGACTGGTTGTGCCTATCTGTTAACCAGTACTGAGAACAAGCAAAAGTAACCTACTTGGTCCTGGAAGATAAGACCATCAGCCCACTAAAATAGATAATTCCCATTATTAACTCTATGCTGGCCTCCCTTGGGGCACCAGAGTACTGTTCTTTTCTAAATTTCTGCCCAAATCTAACCAGTTTTCCACCTGAAATTTACTCAGCTCTGGTCTTAACCCTCATAAACACTTGCCCTTGGGGTCTCCCTCCTAAGATATTACTAAATCTAGGCCAGGAGTATGTTTGCTGTTAATCCAGTAAACCCAAATACTTAAATTTGTTTAATCAATAGTGTGGCTTTTTTTTCCTGGTTGTCTTCTGGAAAGGCATGTGTCAATATTTTACAGATGAAGACATTTTAAATATACCCAAATTTGTACAGCTCTTATTGACCATTTTCTCCCCTTGCTAATTCTCTCCTACCTAGAGGCCGTTTGTCCTTTCCAGGTTCTGGAACCTCAGGGGCTACACCTACCCCCAGGTATTATTTTCATTCTGCTTAGGCTCTGACACTCCCTACTGTCCTCCACACAAATGCCTCCTCAACCAGCTCAGCTTCCCACACATACGCAGGCTGCCTCCCAAGCTCTGGCTGGAAACATAAACTGGTTCCCTCTAAAATGCTCCTCACATAAGGCTTGGGGTCTGGCTCCCCCTTACTGCTGTGCTCCTGCACCGTGAGGCCCAGCTGGCTCTGTCACACCTCCAGACTTTTGGACTAATCTTTTTAGTAAGAGAAAGAAAACCAGAAAGGCGAGGGAAACTAGCTGATAACACTTTCATATCCTATTTGGAAAACATAAAAATTGTCCAGAAAAAAAATCAGGCTGGGAGACCAAGCAGCCAGCTCACTGCCCTGGTAAGTGGCAGTGGCCTGACAAGCTGCCCACCCCAGGATGAGAACCATCAGCATCTCCTGAGATCCGCCTCATGTTGGAACTTAGGGCACAGGAAACCAAGCAACCAGCTAGCCATCCTGGTAAGCGGTTTCAAGCCTACCAGTGCTGGGGCTGAGATTCAAACATCCATCCTCCACCTCACCCCCATCCCCACTCCCACTGTTAGCAAGTGGGAGCCAGAGATCTGAGCATTTTTTGCAAGGTTGACTATATGCAATATAGCAAATAAAGGGGGATTTCCTTCTACCATCTTTTTGAAGGCAAATATTTTTATCATTGTTTTGCTTTGTTCTGATTAATGGTATTACTCTATTCAATATTCTGTTTTGATAAGTTCTTTAATGTTTTGTATTTTCTTTGATTCTTATATACCTGATTGAAAGAATAACTATTGTGAAGAAAATGAGATATACTATCGTATCTATTTACTGTTATCCTGGTAACCTGCTGTGAAGTTCTGTACCAATTTAACTACACTGTCTCAATTGGCTTTGTTCCATCTTGTTCTGTGGTATTTTACTACTTTAAAAATTAAAAAAAAATTTTTTAAATAACCAAAATTTTCATTTTGAATGCTAGAAAAAGATTTTCAACAAAGAAAAGCACTATTTGTTTTTGTGAAAACAATTTTAACCATGAAAAAATATTTATTTCTCATGAAGATCCTATGCCACCCAACAAGCAAAAATCTATTAGTCACATAATAGTTTGTAGAGCTTCCCCTAACATTCATATGGTCCAGGGCAAGAATACCCATATACCAATAAAGAAAACACTCAAAGTTATAAATATCATTAATAAATTTACAAATAAAATGTGCTTTATACAATTATCTTTGTAACAACAAAATGAATATATAAAATTGTTTTTATGTTTTAAGACAGTGACCTATGGTTGTAAGTGTCCATGTCTGGCACTCATTCGGTGAGTGACATGTAATGGGGTGAATCACAGCCAAAGGGATAGATGATTCATTAATTATATTTATTCCATAAAATTTATTTCTCTTGGTTACATTTCAGTAAAACCCCCAATTACATGGCTGTAATCAAGATTTCCACACAATTTTCTTCTACTAGAAGTCATTCCAAATTAAACATTTCTTGAGCCATAGAACGCCAATGTATCTTTTTTAAAAAGGCTAATTTCAACTTGGAGAAATTTGCTGAGACAATAGCAATTGTTAAAGTCAGAAACAAATCATTAATTATAATATGTTCACAGTTTGTGATAGGTTACACGAAAGATTACTGTAACTCATAAAATATTGTAGAATATTTTAATTTCATCACAGGTATCATCATCATATCATTTTCACCATCTTTTAAATCAATATCTATCTCCAAACTTTTATGTGAAGAACCATATTGCATTTCATAGGTGTTATATATAAACTTCATATAGATAAATTTGAGTGATGTAAAAATATTTAATATTACAAAATCTTTTCCATATTACATGTTTAATTGTTAGTAAGAAGCAAGACAAATGGATGCTGGACAGTAATGAGAGCTGATAATTAATTGTGCAAAAGTATATCATATCTGACAGGAAGGAATTGACAAGTTATTAATCTGTTTTTCTCTTGCCTAAGCACCTCTACTGCTCAAATCCTCTCCTCGGAACTAATTTTTGTTCTTGATGTTGGCAGTGAGCCAGTCTACACTCTTCATAGCACCTGGTACATTTCATTTTTGGGGGCCTCAGGAGGACAGGAGGGGATGAGTGCCATTAGTCTTGAGGACTGTTTAGAGACCTTCTCCAGCCTACCTGAGTGTTTTTAATCTAAGACAGTGGATAAAGTTAATTTCCAAGGACTTGCCTGTGAGAGAAGAGAAGGGACAAGAGGAACAGATCATGCTGTGCCTGAGACCACACCATGAGTGCCACTCTGCCCTGTGTTTGTCAATAAATTTTTATTTTTGTATTTGTGACAAATGTGGCCCTCTGAGTAACAGTGCCCAAGAAAAACCCCTCTTTGCTAGGGTTTAAGAATATAATGCTATGCTGCTTACATTGTGTTCACTGAGGGAAATAATAGATGAATCTGTTCTTCCTAAGAGTTTGAAAAGTAAATAGGGAAATAAGTGAGGGGTATGAGTAGTTGGATTCAAAAAAAGAACAAGGACAGTAAGACAGAAAGTCATCCAAAACTCCAGACATGCGTAATGTTTTGCATTTACTCTCACGTTACCACGAGTCCCTCACTGCCCCAAATGCAGAGAGAATTTCCACAAATGCGCAGCCCTGCAAAGCTCCTGGTATAAAACCAATGCAGAGTGAAAGTCGAAGATGAAAGAAATACCTGGCCCTGAACTGTTGGAGTCAGACTACTGATGCCTTAAGATGAGTCCCTGCCCCATTTGCCCTCTACCACCCCCAGTCTGGCTGCAGACAGATTTGTCCCTCTTGTCCCTTCCCTTCTCTCACAGGCAAGTCCTTGGAAGTTAACTTTACCCACTGTCTTAGGTTAAAAACACCAATACACATTTGATAATTTTTTTTCTCATTTGAATTTCCCACTTGCTGGGATTCCAATGATGTCTCAGTGGGATTACAAATATAACTTTTTGGATTGTGAGGAAAACTAGAAAGAGAAATACAATACTTGGATGACTGAACTCATTATTTGGGTCTGTAATACCCATGCACTGGCAAAGGTCCTGCTGGTCGGGGAGAAACAGCAAGCAAGCTGTGCAGTCTCCCTGTGTGCTGGCAGAGGCCCTCTTGGCTGGGGAGAACCACCAATGAAGCTACCTCTGCCTCCTGCTTCCTGCCTCCCCTCTCCTGTGCTGTAAGCAACTAGACATGACATAGCTTGAGAAGGTAATAACTGAAATAAGGAAGCAAAATGAAATTTAAGTTGCTTGATTGACTTTGCAAGCCTGGGGCTGGTAGCCTGGGCAACTAATTAAAGGGTAACATTATGCAATATAATAATGATTGTAGATGTTCTACTGTCCTATCAGTGTTTTATTTTGTTTTACTTTACTGTTCCATTTTACTACCTTTAAAACAAAAAATGAAAGAAAAAGAATCCAGCAGTGGGGCCTGGCTACTGCCAGAGTTTAGGGGGAAGCCAGGTGACTTATCCCTCCTCACTATATCAATGGGATTCATCTCAAGAATGCAAGGATGGTTCAACATATGCAAATCAATAAATATAATACACCATATCAACAGAGCCAAAGACAAAAATCACATGATCATTTCAATAAATACAGAAAAAGCTTTTGATAAAGTCCAGCACTCATTCTTGATAAAAATCCTACAGAGAATTGGAATAATTTTTTTTATCTCAATCTGATAAAAGCCATCTATGACAAACCAACAGCCAACATCATACTAAATGGACAAATAGTGAAAGCTTTCACTCAAAAATCAGGATCCAGACAAGGATGTCCACTATCATCATTCCTATTCAATAAAGTTCTGGAAACATTAGCCAGTGCAATTAGATAAGAGAAAAAAAATAAAGGTAATAGGGATAGGAATGGAAGAAGTTAAATTATCATCATTCACTGATGATACTCTACATAGATGAACCCAAAAACTCCACCAAAAGACTTCTAGATTTAATAAGCAAATTCAGTAATATAGCTGGATACAAACTCAACACTCAAAAATCAATAGCATTCCTGTACACAAACAACAAATTCACTGAGAGAGAAATTAGGAAAACCACACCCTTCACAATAGCATCCAAAAAAGTGAAATACTTAGGAATCTATCTAACAAAAGAAGTAAAAGATCTATATATTGAAAATTACAATACTCTGAAAAAAGAGATTGAAGAGGATATCAGAAAATGGAAAGGTATGTAATGCTCAGACCACTGACTAACCAAATGCACCACCATCTTGTTCTGTATGTGCCATTTTAAAATTAAGTTTCTGTTACATAAGTTTCCTTTTCCCCAAACTGACGCTTGGCTTGCCACCCTCAATAACCAACCAACTTTCTCCCTGTGTTCTTACCACCCCAAATTCACCAATCATTGCTAATCTCGTCCTCCTCATACTCACTATAAAGGTAACCACCGTTAGTTGTTAGGCACGCAGTCTCAAGATCAATCAACAGAGACTGCGTCGCCAGGCTTGGCAATAAAACTCCTTCACTCTTGATTGATTTGCTTTAATTTCTAAATCATCATTGAACTATTACATTTGGGGGCCCGTCCAGGATGGAGGCTTAGCCCCCACTGACCCAAACTGGACTATTTTGATCATCCGGACCCCTTCAATAGTGAGTAAATTTTGTGTCTTCCAGAGGGTTTTGATGGCGCGCCATACCTAGGTTCTATTTGGAGAGGGGACGCCCTCGATTTGGGAGTTGGATCGGGTGTGTAAGGCCAGAACAATCGGTTTGGGCTGACAGCCCACTTTACTTTGTATTTGTGTTCTGCCTCGCCGCCCTGACCCGCTCCATTTGTTTTTGAGCCCTCTGGGTGAACTAAATCTTGTAACCAAAAACTTGCAGTTGAGTGAGGAGTTTCTCTTTTGACTGCAGTCTGTCGTTTGTGTCTGTTGTGTCTGTTGTCTGCTGTTATTTGTCAGTTATCGTTAGGTCTCTGTTCCTTAACCTTTGCCTTTAGGAGAATAAATCATGGGACAGACCAACGCCAAGGAACCACCCACTCCCCTGGCCCTGGTTCTTGACCATTTCAAAGACTTCAAAGGACGTGCCTCTGGCTATGGGGAAAATGTATATAAAGGGAGATTAATGATTTTTGTCATGCAGGAATGGCCAGCAGTAACCTTCCACTTCCTCCTCCCCTCCACCCAGTCCGATCCGCACACGCAGCCGCCCCCCCCCAGCAGAACCCCAACCGAGAGCCCCTTCTGAAGCTGTTTCCTTCTGCCCCCTGCGAGAGGTACCAGTGCAAGGTGGAGGCTCTATGTTTGTTTACACCTCTTTTTCCACCTCTGATCTCTACAATTGGAAAAGCCAAAACCCTCTTTTCTCTAAGGACCCCGATAGTCTGATAAATTTCCTAGAGTCTGTTTTTTCCACACACCGTCCCACATGGGACGACTGCCAACAAATACTCTGAGTTCTTTTCACTGCAGAGGAACGACTACGTGTCCTCACTCTGGGTCAAAGGAGTGTCCAGACCCAGATGGAACCCCCTCAATAGATCTACAGAGAGTAGAACATGCCTTCCCTTCTTCATGCCCTAATTGGGACCCAAACACAGAGAGGTAAGGAGGCTTTGGAACAATATCGCCAAAGGCTTCTAGATGCAATTCGAGTGGCTGCAAAAAAAGCCTACTAATTTGTCAAGAGTAACTGAGGTAAGGCAATTGGCAGAGGAAATGGTTGCTAGTTTGGCCCACCCAGGTCATAAAGTGACTCACCATGAATTTCTGTGGGTCCCTGAATGCTCAGAAAATTGGGCACAGAACCACACATAGGAAAGGCTGTTCAGGTAATGGCTGTTCAGGTATGATTCCCTAAAGGGAGATACCCAAAGACCCCTGGAATGGACTAATGATTGTGATGAGGCCTTCCACCAACTTAAGCGAGCCTTAACCCAGGCTCCAGCCTTGGGACTCCCAAACGTGACCAAACCCTTCACCATATATGTTAGTGAGCAATGAGGTGTTGCCAAAGGGGTCTTAACGCAAGAACTAGGACCCTGGCAATCACCTATAGCTTACCTTTTGAAGAAGCTCAACCCTATAGCCTGAGGATGGCCACCTTCTCTCAGAATTCTGGCAGCAGTGACCTTACTCTTAAAGGAAGCCAAAAAGCTCATGTTTGGACAAAGGCTCACCATAGTAACCTCTCAGTGCCTCAAGACTCTTATCAAGGCCCTGCCTAAAGAGTGGCTATCCAATGCCAGGATCCTACATTACCAAGCCCTGCTCCTAGATGCAGACTCAGTAGTGTTCAAAACATCCTCAGCCTTAAACCCTGCCACTCTTATGCCTGACGATGACTCTACAGTTCGCCTCCATCAATGCACTGATCTTGTTGAGGGACAACAAAACCTTTGAGCTGATCTGTCTGACCTTCCTTTGAGCAACACTCCAAACTACTTTACTGATGGAAGTAGTTTCATCTGGGAAGGTAAGCGAGTGGTGGGGGCAGTGGTGACCACTGAGACTAAGGTACTTTGGGCCAAAAGGTTAGATCCTGGGACCTCACCCCAGCGGGCAGAACTCATTGCCTTAACTGAAGCCCTAAAGATAGCAACCAGGAAAAAGGCAAACATATATAAGGATAGCAGGTATGCCTTTGCCACTGTCCATGTCCACAGGGCCATATATCAGGAAAGAGGTCTCCTAACCTCAGCAAGATCAAAAATCAAAAATGCGCCCCAGATCCTGGACCTCTTAGCAGCCGTATGGCTACCACAATAAGTGGCTATCATCCATTGCAAGGCCCACCAAAAAGGGGATGATCCAATCATATGAGGAAACAATTTGGCTGACTGCATAGCTCGAGAAATAGCCACTGTATCAGAGGGGACCACTGAGGATGCAGCAGCTTTATTGCTGACCCCTCAGACCTTGCTGGAACCAGTCTATACCCAAAAGGACTGTCATTTGGCTGCCCAGTTAAAAGCAAAACCTAACCTCCCAGAAGGATGGTTCCAATTACCCGACAAACTGCCTGAAACATTAGAGCGAGAACTGATCCACCAGACTCACCAATCTACTCATCTAGGGGGAACAAAGCTTGCTGAGAAACAGATTTTTCATTCCCCACCTGACCAAGTTGACCGCTTCCATCAGCTCTAGATGCCCACAATGTCAGCAGGTTAACCCAAAGAGAAATCAAGACTTAGAAACTATCAGATACAAGAGGACTACTCCAGGAGAACATTGGGAAATTGACTTCACTGAGATGAAAAAGCCTGGCCTCCAGGGACATCGATGCTTACTGGTGTTAGTTGATACCTTCACTGGCTGGGTAGAGGCATATCCTACCAAGTCTGAGTCAGCCTTAGTGGTAGTCAAAAGGCTCCTATATGATGTAATCCCTCGATTTGGCTTGCCCTCATCTATGGGGTCTGACAATGGCCCAGCTTTCATAGCTCAAGTTAACCAAAAGCTTGCCCAGAATAAACCGGACCCTAAAGGAAACACTTGCTAAGTTGATTCTGTAAACTGGCGATAATTGGGATAGCCTCCTTCCCTTTGCCCTCTTAAGAACTCGCTGTACCCCTTATATTGCTGGTATAACCCCCTTCGAAGCCCTTTATGGTCATCCCCCTCCTTTAATCCCTAGGCTCTCGAAAGGTAAGTTAGCTAAACTCACTAAGTCCCTACAGACACTTTAGCCCATATTAACTTCCATCCATCAGCTGTTCAGACAGGAGCATCTAAACCCTTCTGAAGAGACTCATCTCCAACCATCCATCGATCCTGGAGCATTGGTTCTGATTCGATGACATCATCGAGAGTCCCTTGAGCCCCGCTGGGAAGGATCTTTCACTGTGGTACTCAGCACACCAACAGTGGTAAAGGTAGCTGGAAAGACTGCCTGGATCCACCACTCTCAAGTAAAACAGGTCTACACCACAGGAGAAAAATACCAAGATAAATGGACTGTGCAACAGACTGGTAACCCCCTAAAGATAAAATTAACCAAGAGTAATGCTTAAGCCCTCCCACAATGAATCCTCTAGTTGTGGTTATTTCCTTAGACCTGTTGTTGCAAGCATGGGGAGGTTTTGGGCCACCGGGTGACCCTAGGGCAGCCCTAAGGGTAGCTTATGGAAACCCTTGTGACTGCAAAGGGGACACCTTTGTCTTGGGTCAATTCACTGGCTCATATACTGAGTGTAGACTGTGGAAACAAAATGACCTACCTCCAAATCCAAAGGGGAATAATGGGGTCTTCTCAGAGTTAGATCTGTGCCAACAAGCCTAAAATAAAATTTACTGCAAAAACCCAATGCCCATGTACCACTTTCCAGGAAGCCATGCACTCAAGCTGTTATGATGAGTTACAAGAGTGCTCAGCTGGTGGCAAGACTTACTTTACAGCCATCCTTAAATTTACTCGCAGGGGTACCATGGGAGGGGATTGGGATATACAGCCCCATATTTTGGAACCATCCAACAAATATACTATTGCTGGATGTAATGGAACCCAGGGTCACAATGTTTGTTAAAATAAAAAAGCATCCCTTCATGTATCAGATGAGGGACGACTCCAAGACATGGCTAGAAAACAATTAATTAAAAAATGGATTAAAGAGCTCACACCTAAGATTCTTTACCATCCTCTAGTTTTGCCTAGACCCAAGGAAGTAAGTTTAGACCCTCAGACTCAGGACTTACTTCAAACCACCCATAGACCCCTTGCCTAACCCACAAACTTGACATTAGCACAAAACAATGCTAGCAGCTGCAAATTAAATATCCCCCTTAAAGTATAGCCCATCCAATTTAAAAAGGGGGTAACCTATATCCAGGGAGTGCCCTATAATAATAGTTCTAAAACCTCTATAGATGTTGGTAAATTCTCCTTTTGTAATAGCACAGTCATAAACTGAACCCAGTCACCGTGCTTGGGCAAAAGAAAGGTATTTGTCTGTGGGGGAAATTTGGCCTACACCACCCTACCAGCTAACTGGTCAGGGGTTTGTGCATCAGCAGTACTACTACCAGACATAGACATAATACCCGGTAATGAACCAGTCCCAGTCCCCAGCCTCGCCTTTATCTCGAGTCGATTAAAGAGAGGCATCACATTAATTCCTCTAGTAGCTGGACTGGGACTCACGGGCATGCTAGCCGGCTCAACTGGATTAGGCATATCTATCCACTCATATGTAAAGTTGTCAAATCAGTTGATAGACGATATTCAAGCTCTGTCTAGCACCATCCAGGATCTCCAGGACCAAATAGATTCTTTAGCTGAAGTAGTTCTACAGAACAGGAGAGGCCTTGACTTACTTACTGCGGACCAAGGAGGCATTTGTTTAGCGTTACAAGAGAGATGCTGTTTCTATGCGAACAAATCTGGTATTGTTAGAGATAAGATTAAAAATTTACAAGATGACCTAATCAAAAGAAAAAAAACAATTATATGATAACCCCTTTTGGAGTGCTTGGAATGGCATTCTCCCTTACCTCCTTCCCTTGTTAGGGCCTTTATGTATGCTCCTTTTAGTCACCACTATAGGACCCTGCATCATAAATCACTTACGCATCTTCATCACTGAGCAGATGTGGAGTACTCGGCTACTGGTCCTGAGGACTCAATATGAGCTCCTCCCTCGCTAAATGAGCCAAGGATTTGGCTCAAGTCACAACATCAGAGGGGAATGGAAATGCTCAGACCAGACTAAACAAATGGGCCACCATCTTGTTCTGTATGCGCCATTTTAAAATTAAGTTTCTGTTTCCTACCTAAGTTTCTGTTACATAAGATAAGTTTCTCTTTCCCCAAACTGATGCTTCGATTGCCACCCTCAATGACCAACCAACTTTCTCCCCGTGTTCTTACCACCCCAAATTCACCAATCATTGCTAATCTCGTCCTCCCCATACCCACTATAAAGATAACCACCCTTAGTTGTTAGGCATGCAGTCTTGAGATCAACAGAGACTGCGTCACCAGGCTTGGCAATAAAACTCCTTCACTCTTGATTGATTGCCTTTCATTTCTAAATCACCATTGAACTATTACAGGTATCCCTTGTTCATGTAGAAAGAATCAATACAGTGGCCCTGCTCCCAAAATTATTATATGAATTTAATGAAATCCCAATCAAAATCTTAGCATGCCTCATAGAGAAAACATTCCTAAAATTCATTTGGAATCAGAATTCCTGACTTGAAATTATACTACAAACTACCGTGATAAAATCTGTATGGTAGTGGCAAAAAAACAAAACAAAACACCAGATCTGAGGATCAGTGGAACAGATTAAAAGATGTACGCACAACTATAGACACATTCAGCCACCTTATCTTTGACAAAGGGGCCAAACATGTCCACTGGAAGAAAGATAACCTCTTTAATAAATAGTGCTGGAACCATCCCTGCATTCCTGAGATGAATTCCACTTGGTCATAATGTATAATCTTCTTGATGATTTGCTGCATTCTATTTGCTAGTGTCTTATTAAGGATTTTTGCATCTATGTTCATTAGAGAGATTGGCCTGTGGTTCTCCTTTTTTGGTTGTGTCTATCTCTGGTTTTGGTATCAGAGAAATACTTGCCTCCAGGAATGACGTACAGAGTATTGCTTCCCTTTCAGTTTCATTAAAGAATTTGAGGAGTATTGGTACTGGTGGTCATGAATTTTTTCAGTTTGTCTTTGTCATGGAAATATCTTATTTCTCCATGAAGTTTGAAAGATAGTTTTCGGGTTACATCAATCTGGTTGGAAGTTGTTTTCTTTTAGGACTAGAAATACTTCATTGTTAGCTCTTCTTGACTTGAGGTTTTGTGTTGAGAAGTCTGCCATGATTCTGATGGGTTTTCCTTTATAGATGATCTGATTCTATTCTCTAATAGCTTTTAATATCCTGTTCTGGTGCTGAATTTCTGAGATCTTGATTATTATATGCCTGAGTGTAGGTTTATTTTGCTCTTGGATAATTGGAGTTCTATATGCCTCACTTACCTGTACATGAGATTCTATTCCCATGCTTGGGAAATTTCCTGCTATTACTTTTGCAAATAGTCTTTTTGTAAAATTTATGTTGCCTCTGCTTTTTCATTGATACCTATCAATCAGTGTTATATTGTTTTTCTTTGTATCATCTTGCAGCTGTTGAATTTTTATTTCCTGATCCCTTTGTATTTTTGAAAGATCTTTCCTATCATAATTGATAGCTGAGATTCTGTCTTCAAGTTCTAAAAGTTTATCTACAGTTTCAATCAAGCAGTTTTACCAGCTTTCAATGCAATTTTTAATTTCTTGGATATCTGTTTGAATCTGTTTTATGTATTCTATCTTTCTTATATTGTTCATTTAAGGTTTCCATCATTTTCCTATGCTCCTCTATTTTTTAAATCTATGTCTACTCTAGATTTGCTGAGCAATTCCTTCATTATGGTTGTCATTTCTCTTTTACCTGAGAGTATTTTTGATCTGCTTTCCTCTATACATTATGGATTTATTTCTTTACTTCAGTTGCTATCATTTCAGAAATTTCAGGTATGTGTCTTCCATTTTTCTCTTATTGTCTCCTGGATTTGTTCTGGAGTACTCAGACTCCATTTTGCTTCAATGTTTTGTCATTTTCTATTTCAAAAAATTTTTATTTTGTTTGGTGTGTTTAGTTTTGTAAATTTTTGTAGTAAATAGTCATATCTCTAGTGTCAAGGTCTCTCTAGGAAAAGTCTGTTATTCATGGATGTCTCTTCTGTGTGTAGGATGTTCTTTGTTTGTGTCTTCTCAATATCCTACCTTCTCAATTAGTATAAGTGGGAAAAGACTATCCAAAAGGAAAATGAAACTGGGATGGGGGCAGGAGAAAAGAAGGAAGGGAAAAAGAAAAAAATATATATATGATAGTTAAGATAGTTATACTACTAATTTCTATTAGTTCATTGAAAAGAATGGTTTGTGTTTATATTGTTATATCAATTTTTCATGCCTGTATCTTATAATCTGAGCAAGTATGCCGAAGATAACAATGCACAATATATTAACCATTGTTACTCTCCTATTATCTTGTTTTGAAATTTTGTATCATTGTTTTTATTGTTTTTTCTCTTTAAAATAAATAAAATAAATTTAAATATCTGGTGCCACATGCTATTACAACAGTCTAAACTAAGTTGTAGTTGCTAGCTACAACTCATAGAGCAAGTTGTGGTCATTCATACCAAGGGACACTCAAGAGATGTCTCCTTGGGAAATCAAAAGGCTGATAAGTAAGGCAGCCTCCCCTCAAGACCCTACCCTTATTCCAAGCTCCCGAGGAACTAATCTGGTCCTTTCTCAAGGGATGCAGTGACAAATCATAAAAATCCTAAACAGGAAATGGTCACTTGAACTTTCACAGGAGTGAATCTACTACTGTGAACTTTCTGTGGGGAACCACAGCAGACTGCTTCAATGCCCCAGGCATCTGAGGACCCATAAGGACATGACCTTGCTATTTAGTGCAGGCACACAGCACAATACACTTATGTAAGCATGACTTAGCATAGACAACCACACATGTGCTACACAGTTCTGGCAGTATACAAGAATGTAAGCTTGATAATGGCCACGACATACAGGCTGAACAATAAAGATGCTTGCTGCTGTTGCTACTGATGTTGGCTCCACGAGCTTTCTTTTCTTTGGAGACCTCACCCTTAAAAATACCTCATCAGCCTCCTAAACCTGATAAGTGGCATTATCAGCAGAATGAGGTGATTGTCCCCTCAGTGTCTGTGGAAACAATACCTAGCAAAGCCAAGCATGAGGAGGGGAGGCAAGGGACAGCCCCATGGGGTCACTAACATGTGTCCCTGGACTCACCCTGGTTACCTGTGGCTACCATTTTGACAGCTTGGAAAGCCCTGAGTACTGGGACGCAGTCTGTCTGATACCTGGGGACATGCTGAAAATTTTAAAAGCAGTAGACATGCAAATCCCTGCATCCCACCATGAGTTGGTAGGGTGGGTAGATTGATGGTTTTTCACCCTTTTCTAGCATGTGAGGTATGAGGTCACTCAAAAGAGACTGTAAGAAGCAGAAGATCTCCTATAGCAGGGTTAAGCCAGATGCAGTGGACAGAGGAGTGCCTGGAACAACAGCTGGCTGACACAGAAGTCATTCCATGGAGCACAGGGAACAGCACTGCTTCTTCAAGAAGTGTAAGTTCCCATCACCTGGGAAGTTGGGAGAATTCCCTGATATTGCATGTGCAGTGTGCTATATAACATAAGGGAGAAGTAGAGGCACCTTTGCCCAAGGAGAGGGATCTGGAGGATCACCCACCTCTACCTGTCACACAACATATTTGACCTACATGGCCACAGAGTTATGGGAGCTGGCAAAACAAGTGAACCAAAAGATGGGTGAAACCATGCTGATGTGGCTGCTCTGGCTATGGGACAAAGGGGCTAACAGAGTTAAGCCCACAGATATCCCAAATAGCCAGCATATACAGCACCTCCTCTATGTGACAAGTTCTACAGGATATGCAAGGGACAGCTCCATGAGCAGGTAACCATATTTCTGATAAACTGGTTGATGGTAGCAGCCTTCCTGGATTGCATGAATCCAGGTGACTTGATGAAGCAAGTTATGAAATGGACAACCTACCCAGACTTGGTATCCTAGCTATGAGAAATGGGCATTCAACAAATGATGTTTGCTATGCAGTACAATAGCACTGATGAGGAAATGCTTGCCACAGGTATGAAGGACTTGACCCTGGCAAGCAACCTGTGTGGCACATTTGGAATAGTGGTGGATATAGTGACCTGGGCCCCTTCACAGATGGACTGATCCACCACTCTATGGATACCTCAGGCCAGCTACAAGTGCCACAGTAAGGCAAGACCTGTTAAGACTGTACTGCCTGAAGAAAAAAAAATGGATGGCCCCCAACTGAGCAGGGCCAATCCACCATGGACAGGCTATGGGACCACTTAAGTTCAGTTGGTGCCAAATTTCAATGGACATGCTGGCTGCTGGCTTAGCCATAGATGAGAGAGATGGGCAGCTGACTGTGGCAACAATTGTGCCCCGAGCACCAACACTAGCCAATGGGCCCAAAGCCCTGGTGAAGCAGGAAGAATCAATGCTGGTATCTTTCTATTCAGATTAGGAATAGGCCAGGGCACCCAGTTGCTCAGGACCCCAAGAGATTGGAGGTCCCATGTGGAACTATTTACTGGTCCCCAAAGAACAGGCAGCATCTACTAGCATTGGTGGACACCGGAGCTGAACAAACGCTAATATATGGCAACTTGGACTACTTCATGGGACCTACTGTGTGTATAGAAAGGTATAGAGGTCACTATATCAGTCTAGAGAGCCCAGGTGACTTTAGGTGCTGGCACTTGGCTCTGCACCCCAGTGATGTCTGTTTCCATGGTTGCCGAATACATACTGGTGGTGGACACTGACTGGTGCTCAGCTTGACACAACATAGAGGGAACTTGGTTTGTCAAAAGACATTCATACCACACACGGCTGACTCTCCTGCAGGCTCTTTGGGTTGTGTGCATAAAGCAACTACCTGGGGGCCATGGAAAAATATGACAAACTATTTTAAAGTTGGAAAGGTGGGCTTCATATGCTCTGCACAGAGCCCTTTCAGCTCACCAGTGTGGCATGTAGAGGCTGTGGCAAATGACTGTGGATTATTAGAACTGAGTAAAGTGACCCCTCTATTGCATATGGCAGTGTCTAATATTGCAGACTTGATGGATCATCTCACCGTGATGCTAGTCGGTACCATTGCATTGCAGATTTAGTCAATGCCTTCTTCCCCATTGCTATCAAACCTGTCAGGCAGTATCAATGTGCCCTCACCTGGGAGGGCAGCCAATGGAGCTTGCAGGTTGCCACGGGCTATTTGCATAACTCAACTTTGTGTAATGGATTGGTGGCCCAGGACTTAACCACCTGGACCAAGCTACATTGTTCCATTAGCTTGATGGTACTATGTTAACCTCTGATTGCCTTGCAGATTTAGAAGCCACCATGCAGGCTAAAAGAAGCTTTGTTGGCCAAAGTGGCCATCAAGAAAGAAAGGTCCAGGGACTTGGCTTGTCTGTCAAATACTTGGGCATTAATCTGTTGCCCCCAACAACAGTAATTCCCAATGCTATTATTGATAAATTGCAGTATGCCAATTGCAGTCATATGTGGGCTTGTTGGGCTTTTGGTGGACATTCATACCACACTGAGCTACCCTGCTCTGCCCTTTGTGCCAGATGACCAGAAAGGGCATGACACAGGTTACATAGATGCAGCAGAGGCTGATTTTCCGTACTCAAAGAGGGCAATCATGCCAGTGCGAGCCCTTTGAGTCACTGACCCTACCCTGCCATTTTACCTTATGGTGAGTCTAGATGATGTTGGTTTGGCTGGGGCCTATGGCAAAATGAGGGGAAGCAGAGGTACTCTACTGGGTTTTGGTCCCAGTTATGGAAAGGAGCTCAAAACTAGTATTCCCTGATCAAGAAACAGGAGTGGTATATGATAACCCCAACACTCCAAAAGACCTGAGGCTCTTCCTCATAAAGGAAGACTACAGTTCTGTTTCAAGTACAGATAAATAAAGACAACATGGACACTGGTAGCCTATCTAATATCCCTCTTAGCTTCCACATTCTTGACATGTTCAGCAATCTCTCTTGTAATAAATAGGCAGCTCAAAAGTTCTCCATATATAGACAGTAAGTCCTTACTCACTGTCTTCTGACAGGTTTTGCTCAATCAAGCCAGTGAGCCACAGCATCCTAAGGTACTTGGAGAACACATAATGTCCAGTAGGTAGGGTGTACAGTCCCTGCCATAAGGAAGTAGCTGTATGAAGACAGAAACCATGTCCTCCTCAACAACCCATAAAGAGTTATGGAAATTTTTGTCTCCCAGGGAAAAATAAAGATATTAGGGCACTGTAAAGCAGTTGGGAAATTGAGCATGACCTGTCAATTGAGGAGCCCTGTTAGTAGTGGAGATTCAAGACACCTGTGCAGAACAAATTTCCAAGCTCTGCACCTGATAACAAACTTCTGGCATAAGATCAAGCCAAACTCTGCACCTGGTACCCATCAGTCTGTTGTCTTCAATTCTTCTGCCATGAGATCAAGTGGATTTTTGATAGAACAGCCTGTATTTGATATAAGAAAGAAAATAGAGAAGACAGCAGCCATTAAGCTTGAGGCCACTGTGAATATTTTACTGGCCTGCCTCATTGCAAGGCATACTTCTTTTCCTACTTGAAGTAGTTCACACTCACTCTGCAGAGCCCTTCTTTTTGGAGCACTTTCTCTTCATGGCACTTTTTTTTCTCCTTTTGCCCTAAATAAATTTTCACATTCATTGATTGTTCCAATTCTCAGAATGGGAGGGACAGTAAGATCATTATAATACTTGTTAACAGCAGGTCAAATCCAAGACCTATCATTCCAGCATGGTTGGAACTAGACATCCCAAATATTCCCTCTAAATTCAGTTCTCACAAGACCCACTGACTAACATGAACTGGTTCTCTATTTCCATGATGCTGTGACCATGTGCATAATCACTTAACTCAAACATTGCTCTGTGCATCCTATGACTTGATGTCTTTGAACCTGTTTGTATGAATCAGCTCTGGTGCTAAAACAAGATACCATAGTTTGGGCAGCTTGAACAAGAATGATTTCTCCAATTTCTGGAGGCTACAAAGTCCAAAATCAAATGCTGTCAGATTCACCCCTGGTGAGTGCCCATTTCCTGACTTGTAGATGACTTTTTGCTTGGTTCTCTCTCTCTCTCTCTCTCTCTCTCTGTATCTCTCTCTAATCTTATAAAGCCAATAGCCCCATAAAAACACCTCCTTCATGACATACTATAAATTTATTACCTCCCAAAGCCTCCACCTCCAAATACCATCAGATTGAGGGTTAGGGGTGCAACACAGGAGTTTAGGTGGGGAGAGATACAAACGTGCATTACTTTAAGAGGAATACAATCAACTGAAATTTTTCTATAATTTTTAAAGTATTTTGGTTAAGACTTTAACATTAAAAAAAAGTTCCCTGAATCTCAGAATGTTCATAAGATAAAGAGAAATTTTTGTTTTAGAAATAAGATGCATTAAAGGACTTGAATTTAGGAAGCAGGATAGAAGTAATGATCCCTTCTAACCCAGTATGTTTATTTGTTTGTATGTATGTGTTCTTGCATTACAGTGCTGGGATTGAACCCAGGCTCTTATGTAAGCTAGATAAGTGCTGTACCATTAAGCTACACTTCAGCCTTTTTTAAAAAAATTTGAGAAAAGAGCTTGCTAAATTGCTAAGTTGCCAGAGCAGGACTCAAACTTAAAATGTTCTTGCCTCAGCCTCCCATAACACTGGGATTACAGGGTTATTCTACCACACCCACGTTAACCCAGCACTTTTAAGCAGTGATCAAATATCCCAGAATGGTTCCTTGAAGTTTTTGGGCTCTTATCTTTTTCAAGGTCACTGTCATAAAAATTGTAATAAAAATAAAATTGAGTGTATGGTTAAAATAATGTTAAAATGAGAGGGAAAATTTTTTTCTTCTAACATTCTGATTCTTAGGTGACAGACTGTTGGCCACTCAGGGTGCCCAAGGGAGATTTTCCCAGATCAAGTTCCAAGGTTAAAGAATGCATGTATGCAAAATGTCAGCAACTACAGCAGGCAGCAGGGAGCAGAGCAGAGCCCAAGAGCCAGAGCTGCCTGCGTCTTTATTATATACTTCTCATACAGGCTAGTATCTCATGTTTACATTCTTACATAGTACTATAACCAGGGCATATATATTTACTTGTACTAAGTCGTGGTTTCACAACTATGTCCCAATGTTCGCCTATGCTAGACAAGCAAGGTCACATCCTCAGGTGTCCTCAGGCATCCCTGAGCTTTGAAGCAATCTGAGTGGTTCCCCACATAGACTGTATTAGTATCCTTTTAACCCTAAATGCCACTGATAATTCTCCACTACCAATCCATTTCTTTCCTTGAAAAAAAACAAAAACTCTTCACCCAGTAAGAGCCAAATACTAGTACACAAATAAACAACAGTACCCAACTGGATTCCTCTTTTTATTTCTTTTGTTTGTTTGTTTGATTTTTTTATTTTAAAGATAGTAAAATAAAACAAAACAAGACAGAACAAAGCCAATCAAAACAGTGCAGCAAAATTGGTACAGAACTTCAAAGTAGGATACTAAGAAGACAACAATAGCTACCATAGTATATCTTGTTATCTTCAACAATAGTTGCTCATTCCACCAGGTATAACAAAATCAAACCAAAAACAAAACAGAATAAAACCAGTCAAAACAGAATATTGAATAAAGCTAAACAATTAATTAGAACAAAGCAAAACAGTGGAAACAATATTTGCCTTCAAAGACAAGATAGAATGAAACCCCCCATATTTGCTATATTGCATACTGTCATCCTCCCAAGAGATGCTCAGACTGCTGCTTTTTTTATTTCTAAGACTCACTTAATGGTGGTAGCCTAAACTGACACTAGAAGAAAATTGGAAAAATCCAAATTGAACAAAGATTATATCCATTTATTGAACTCGAATACTACATTTTTGATGCATTTCAAATAAATTTAAAACCTTGTATAATCATTACACCAGTTCACACTGGAGTTAAGTATGCAGCTATCTCTATAAAAATATGGAAAAAATTTGGACATGAAAATATTCTTCCAAACAACCACAAGTAAAATAATCATGTAGTCTAGCTTCCATTCCTTGAGCAGTGAAGACAGTGTTATTACTATGGGTTTTAAATGTAATATCTCTGGGAAGACTGGAAGCGTTGTTCATGAAGAAATCACCACATTTAGTATGGTGATATGAAGGCAGAGTCACAGGCACAAAGATATGGAACTCCTTCGGGCAGCCACACATCCTGGCGGCCCCCAGCCTGCACTCAGCACATTTCAACAGAGCCAGACTCTTGTATGAGTTCTGCTACTTTTGTTTTCATTTGTGATTCTAATCATTTTTATTTGTTATGCATTATTGACACAAGGGACAATAGGTCAAATTTGTGGCTAAAATTGAGGTGCCTTGTACCTGACAGGACTTTGTGTTTATCTTTTGCAGCCTGGAGTACGAAAATCCATTCAAAATCGGGCAAGAGACATGTTTAAAATGAAGTGGTTGAAAATGGAATTTTCCAACCCTTGAAATGGGGCAAGAGGATAAGAAACACGTATTCCTGTGCTTTTAGTTTAGGTTGATTTCTTTTTTTTGGCATATCTTACCCATGTAAATGTGAGGTTGGAAGCACAATAATTAATCTGTAAATTCCATATTTCTTTGGCTTTAATAAGAGGAATTTTGAAAATTGGTCCAGATTGTTAATTGTCTGTTCATCTGATTTTGCTCTTTACTTTGAGACAAACTTAACCTATAGACTCTTGAGTTCATCTCTGCTTTCTCTCTAGAGTTCCCTTTCTGCACAGCAAGCACTGTAGACATTTCTTTCTCCCTAAAGTCCCTAAAATCTAGACAATAGTTTTCTCCCTTGTTTATTTAGGAAGAGTGTGGGTAGGCATATCTCCTCCTCTTGTGGTGAAGAACTGACCCTGCTCTCACCTGGGAGGCAAAGCAAGCTCAAGGCTTGGCTATCAAGTATGAAGTACAAAAAGAACCAAATAATTAAACTCAGGAAATTATTCCCAGTCTGTAGTCAGGTGATGTACCTCCAATACCTGGATGTCTGAGGGAAACTTACATTTTCATATTAAACAAGAGTGAACTGTGTTATGTGAAGGATTTAAAACCCTATTAGAAAAACTTTTATGTGATATTAAACCTAGGCAAGAATGTCTGAAAATTAAGTTTTCTCTTAAAAATTGTGTCTATCTTCCCAGCAAGTGTGTAGAATGGTTACACCTAGTGTCTGGCCCACATTGCATGGATACTTCTAGATTGGAGTCTACATAGTCAAGCAATATGGTCAGAATAACCAGTGTTTATTGTTTGTGGTGATGAATCAGAGCAAAGCAAACAGCTCTGGGTCATTAAGTGTAGGTGAAAGTCTCATAGAAAATCGCACATTTTATTTCTCATTTCATGAGAAATCATTTGTCCCTGGGAGAAGAGAAGCTGTAATCTCTGCAACATTGGTTCTATCCAGTTGTTTCCAATTCTGAAGAATCATAAAAATTGCTGGGAACTTTGTGTGAACATTGATTTCCATGCCTTACCTCCTCTATGTGAGTCCACAGAAAGGCCTTGAAATGTACATCATTTCAGCCAGGTGTGGTGACACAAGCCTGTAATCCCAGCACTCAGGAAGCTGAGGCATGACAATTACCTTGAGTTTTAGGCCAATCTGAACTATATATAGAGACCTTGTATAAATAAATAAATGGCTAGGATGTAGCTCAGTATGAAGGCCCTGGACTCAATCCCCAGTGCCATTAGAGTAAATACAAGGAAAGCCACATCTAGGCTTGTTAGTCAAAATGCATAGACAGTTCCTGATACCACTGTCATTGACCCCATGTGCCCGCACATCCTGTGTAGATCACTTACCCTTAAGCGTGGGTTAAACTAGTGACTTGTTTCTAATGAGTCGAATATAGCAAAACTAATAGAATGTACCTTCCAAGACCAGGTGTCAGACTTGCTGTTTCTCTTTTGGCAGCTTGCTCAACCCACCCTCCTCACCCTCACTTGATTGCTTTTATGAAGCAAGCTGCTGCATTGTAAGACTCGTTCTGATGAAGACCACGTGTCAAGGAACTCAGTAGACCCTCTGGCTGGCAGCCCACTAACGAGAAGCATGTTTGTGAGCTGTGGGCAGATTCTTCATACTCAAGCCTGAGTAAACATAGCCTGTGACAGTCCC
The DNA here is from genome assembly GCA_004027455.1 of Hydrochoerus hydrochaeris. Classification (NCBI taxonomy): domain Eukaryota; kingdom Metazoa; phylum Chordata; class Mammalia; order Rodentia; family Hydrochaeridae; genus Hydrochoerus; species Hydrochoerus hydrochaeris. Next base: position 5,514 of record PVLA01014600.1, on the reverse strand, counting down.
AAAGCTGGAGAACCTAGAAAGCTATCCCAAGATTCCTGAGCCATAGCGATTATGAGATAATAAGTGTGAATAATTTTAGCTGTGAAGTTTTGGAAAAATTTGTTAAAAGTAAATAACCAAACTACTGCCAAAGGAAAACCACAAAAAAATCAATTATGACAGCAGCCACAAAAAACAAAAACAATAACAATAAAAATGACATTACATACCAGACAAAAAAATTATTCAAGGGCTTTGTCCTTTTATTTTTTTTCTTTTTCATATTCAGAATTGAACCCAGGGCCTCATGCTTGTAGGTGCTACATCACTGAACTACATCCCTAGCTCAGACCTACATCTGTAGGTCAGAAGCTAAAGGTTGCAGGAAGAAGTAAACAATTTTTCAAGTGCTTAAAGAATAAAATTGAACTGGGCATGGTGTAGGAGGCCTATAATCCTAGTATTCTGGGAGGCTAAGGCAGGAGGACTGAAAATTTGAGCCCAGCTTTGGAATCTTAGTGAGTTGATGAGACCTTGTCTCCTAAAGAAAACTAGGAGATGTAGCTCAGTGTGAAGAATTTGGGTTCAATATCTAGTTTCAGCCTCCCCCCCAAAAAAGAATAAAACTGTCAATTCAATATTCTATATCTAAGTAAAATATCTTAATTAAGTTTTAAAATAAAAAGAATTCATTACCACCTGATGTGCACAATAAGAAATGCTAAAAGACTGAGCATAAATGACCATGGCAAACTCAAATCTTCACAAAAGAATTAAGAGTATCAAGAAAGGTAACAATCTGGGTGAACACATGTGGGAAAACAGGGAGAACTGAAGCCTACTTACCTCTGTAAGCACCAAGGAGAAAGGCAGCACACAGGGATGATGACAAGGTGCTGGTTCAAGGGAAAAGTCAGTACAGCTGAGATCAAGCTGTTTACCGGGGTGGGTACTGGTAGCTAGTGGAAGGCAGATGAATTTTGTGTTACTTTAATTGTTTATACCTGTGTTTGCATGGAAAAAAACAAAAAACAACAACAGACAAGCCGATGGTTGGTGCTCCTCTGCCCACTAGTCAAGAGTCAACTGGCTGCCTCACGTTAAACTAGTTCTGTGTCATTTTGTCTTGCATCTTTGTTTGCTACCCATGTTAGAGTAACAAGCTAACAGGACCACGGAGGAAGACTAGAATGAGCTGGATCCCCATGTCAGGCATCGAGGCAGGGATGTGGGATAAGCATAGACCAGTTCACTACAAACATGCATGGTTTTTTTCTTCTTAATTTATTTTAAATATATTTGATTGTTTAAGGCAAACATTATAGTATTTTGAAATTTATAATGTAATGCTTTCAAATTCATAATTTCAAATTCAAAAAGCAAGTTGGCATATATCAGCTGTTGTCATCTTATTTTCCCTACAAGATAATCTCACAATAAAAAAAATACAAACAGTACCAAACAAAAATACAGAGTACCAAACAGAGTAGGCCTGAAGATCTTTCTGCTGACAGCTATGGTAAAAAATGTCAATTAGTATGTTAAAAGGACCTATTGATATCAAATTGATATTTAGGGGATTACAGGCATATGCTTCTAGGCCTAACTCATTAGTTTTACTTAACCAGAACTAAAGTCTAGATCTAGGCCTGTGCCCCACCTCACGAGACAAAAGGGCATACAGTGATCTCCATCCCATGGGACGTCGCTCTGAGAATGCCCCGCCCAGAATCCTACATCAGGAGACAATACACCAGAAGGTACACCCTGGTTTATTTGGGCCCTGCCCAGCAACCCCCAAGTGGCCCATAGCCACCTGCACTCTGCCTTTCCAGCCAAAAGGGTGCACAGTGATTTCCATCCCCCAGGGAAGCATTGGAGCATGCCTTGAGACTGGTAGGGTCCCACCCAGCAACCCCAAGTGACTGCAATCCACCTAGTAAGGTCTGTCTAAGGACCTTGACTTAATTGGGGAAACCCCCTGCAATAGAGATATTCTCAACCCAAGAAACAACTGAGATCTTGCCTTGGGCTTCCCTAAGAGAATATAGGAAAATGACAAAATGAAAGAGCAAAATGCAATCTCAAACCTCCAGCCCATCCCAAGGAAGCCTAGGAGACATGGACATAGAAGAAAATGTAAGCCGTACACTTGAAACTCCTGAAATGATAGCAACTGAAGTAAAGAAACAACTCTGGGAAGCTATAAAAGAACTCAGATCAGAAATAATCTCCCAGGTAAAAGAAGAAATGATAAACGTAATGAAAGAAATGCTAAACACATCTAAAGAAAACACAGTTTAAAAATTGAGGAGCAATGCAAAAATATGGAAACCTTGAATGAACAATATAAGAAACAAATAGAATGCATGAAACAGATTCAAAGAGATATACAGGAAATCAAAAATTCCATCAAAAATAGAACTGAATCACACCTGTGAAAAAATGGACTTAGTGGATGTATACAGAGTGTTCGACCCAACAACATCACAATATACATTCTTCTCAGTAGCACACAGGACATTCTCTAAAATAGACCATATACTAGCCCACATACCATGCTGAAGTAAATGCAAAAGAATTGAAATAATCCCATGCATGTTATTAGATCATAGCACCATGAAACTAGAAATTAATGAAAAAAGAAACTGAAAAAACCGGACAAACACATGGAAATTGTATAATACACTCCTGAACAATCAGCAGGTCACAGAGGAATTTAAACAATATCTACAAGCAAATGAAAATACAATTTACCAGAAATTGTGGGATGCAATGAAAGCAGCCCTAAGAGGAAAATTTATTGCAGTAAATTCCCACATGAGGAAAACAGAATGAACACAAACAACCTGATTCTACACCTCAAACATCTAGAAAAAGAAGAACAAATCAAAACCAAAGCCAAAGGAAAGGAGAAAATTATAAAGATCAGAGCAGAAATCAATGCAATATGGACTAAGAAAACAATTCAAACAATCAATGAATCAAAGAGTTGGTTCTTTGAAAGAATAAATAAAACTGATAAGCCCCTAGCCAACCTTAATAATAAAAAAGGAAATAAAAAACTCAAATTCATGCAATAAGGAATGAAAAGGTTGAAATCACTACAGACCCTGTGGAAATACAGAAGATCATCAATACCTATTTTGAAAACTTCTACTCTCATAGGCACAACCCTAGAAACATATGAATCACCAAAGTGAATCAAGAAGATATAAAACTGCTGAATGAGCTAATTTCAATTAGTGAAACTGAAAATGTAATTAAAACCTTACCAATAAAGAAAGCCCAGGTCCAGATAGATTCCCTGCAGAATTCTACATGCAATTCAACAAAAAATGCCAACACTCCTCAATCTCTTTAATGAAACTGAAAGGGAAACAATTCTTAATAACTCATTCCTGGAAGCAAATATTACTCTAATACTAAAACCAGAGAAAGACCCAACCAAAAAAGAGAACTACAGGCCAATCTCCCTAATGAACATAGATGCAAAAACTCTCAATAAAATACTGGCAAACAGAATGCAGCAAGTCATCAAGATTTTACACCATCTCAAGATGAATCTCAAGATGTAGGGATGGTTCAACATATGCAAATCAATAAATGTAATCCACCATATCAATAAAGCCAAAAATAAGAAACACATGATCATTTCTATAGATACAGAAAAAGCTTTTGATAAAGTCCAGCACTCATTCATGATAAGAACCATACAGAAAATTGGAATAGATGGTCTTTACCTCAATATGATAAAAGCCATCTATCATAAACCAACAGCTAGCATCATATTAAATGGACAAAAACTGAAAGTTGTCACTCTAAAATCAGGAACAAGACAAGGATGTCCATTATCACCACTCCTATTCAATATGGTGCTGGGAACATTAGCCAGAGCACTTAGACAAGAAAGAGAAATAAATGCAATAAGGATAGAAAAGGAAGAAGTTGAATTATCATTATTTGCAGATGACATGATACTCTACATAGAAGACCCCCAAAACTCCATTGAAAGACTCCTACATATAATAAATAAATTCAGTAATGTAGCTGGATACAAATTCAACACTCAAAAATCAATAACATTCCTATACACAAACAACAAAATAAGAAAAGCCACACCCTTCACAATAGCATCCAAAAATAAAGAGAAAAATAAGAAAAGCCACACCCTTCACAATAGCATCCAAAAAAGTGAAATACTTAGGATCAATCTAACAAAAAAAGTAAAAGATTTATTCAGGGAGAAGTATAATACCCTGAAAAAAGAAATTGAGGAGGATCTCAGAAAATGGAAAGACATTTCTTGATCATGGATAGAAAGAACAAACATTGTGAAAATGGCCATTCTCCCCAAATTATTATACAGATTTAATTCAACCCCAATCAATATACCACTAGCATACCTCACAGATCTAGAAAAATCATTCCTAAAATTCATCTGGAACCAGAAAAGACCTAGAATAGCAAAGGCAATTCTGAGCAACAAAGGCAAGGCAGGAGGCATCACAATCCCTGACATGAAGTTATACTATAAAGCTACTGTAGTAAAATCAGCATGGTACTGGAATAAAAATAGACCTGAAGATCAATGTAATAGATTAGAAGATACAACCACAACTACAAACACACTCAGCCATCTTATCTTTGACAAAGGGACCAAACATGTTCACTGGAAGAAAGATAGCCTCTTTAATAAATGGTGCTGGAAAAACTGGTTCTCCATATGCCAAAAATTAAAACTAGATCCATGACTATCACCATGTACTAAATTAAAGTCAAAATGGATCAAGAATCTAAATATTAAAACAGAAACACTAAATTTACTGGAAGACAAAGTAGGTAGAAATTTTGAATACATAGGGGTAGGTAGAGAATTCATAAACAAAAATCAAACCACACGGGAAATACTTCCCAGAATCAACAACTGGGATCTTGTCTTATTAAAAATTTTTGCATATCAAAAAATATCTCCAACAGAGTAAAAAGAAAGCCCATAAATTTTGAAAAAATCCTAGTCAACTGTCCCTCAGACAAAGGACTTCTGTCTAGAACATATAAAGAATTAAAAAATCAGACCCCTGAAATTCAATGATCCAATCCAAAAATGGGTGTCTGAGATGAATAGCACTTCTCACACTAAGAAATACAAATGGCAAGTAAATACATGAAAAATGCTCAGCATCATTGGTCATTAGAGAAATGCAAGTTAAAACTACACTGAGATTCCATCTCACTCCAGAAAGAATGGCCAGGATCAAGAAAACTACCAACAACAAATTCTGGAGAGGCTGTGGGGAAAAAAGAACTCTTCTGCACTGTTGGTGGGAGTGTAAACTGGTGCAACCACTGTGGAGATCAGTCTGGAGATTCCTCAAAAAGCTGAGATTGGAAGTCCCATTTGACCCAGCTATTCCACTTCTGGGCATATTCCCAGAAGAACTGAAAACATCATACCACAGTGATATATGTGCACCCATGTTTATAGCAGCACAATTTGTAATAGCCAGATCTTGGAAACAACCTAAGTGCCCA
>PVLA01014599.1:0-29596 GCA_004027455.1 Hydrochoerus hydrochaeris | reverse complement strand
AAAAAAAAATCCAATGTCTCAGGAAATCTAATAGCAAGGATTGACAAATGGGATTTTTCAAAATTAAAGGATTTCTGCATAGCAAAGCAAATTTAAGCAGAGTGAAGTGATAATCTATGGAATGGGAGAGTCTTACCCAACTGTTCATCTGATGGATGGTTTATGTGCATAAGATGTAAAGAACTCAGGAAATTTAACACTAAAGGAACAAGTATTCCAAACCATATGTGAGCCAAAGATTTGAACAAAAAATTCCAAAGAGTAAGTACAGATGTCAGATAATCACATGGAAAATGCTCCACATCTGTAGTCACACAGGACATGCAAATCCAAAGTATGCTGAGATTCCTTCTCATCCCAGTCACAACGGCTACCACCAAGAAGGCAAATACATGACAGGCTGGTGAGGGTGCAGGGAACGTGGAACCCACGCACACTGGTGGTGGGAATGAAAACCAGTACAGCCACGATGAAAATCAGTGCAGAGCTCACTCAAAGAAAACTAAAATTAAAGTACCGTGTGATCCAGCTGTACGCTGCCTTGTTATATGCATTACCCAGGGTTACTAATGTCGGCTGTGATAGACATACTTGCATAACCAGAGATGATCATAGCACTATTCATAGGAGCCTACTGATAAAATTAACCTAGATGCCCATCACTGAGTGAATGGATAAAGGAAAAGTGATATCTATTGAAAGAACAGTGTCTGTCTAGGTGATGGAAAGTCAAAGAATTTTCTGCTCCAAAGAGTTTCTCTATTCATTTTTAAAAAAATTTTTTATTTTTTAAAAAATTATTTTAAATGTAGTAGAAATACAACAGAACAAACAGAACAAAGCCAATTGAGACAGTGCAGTGAATTTGTACAGAACTTCACAGCAGGTTACCGGGATAACAGAAATAGGTACCATAGTATATCTCATTATATTCACAGTAGTTGTCTAGTCAATTAGGTATAGCAAAATCAAACGAAAGACAGAACATTATAAAATCAATCAAAAGAGAATATTGAATAGAGTAAAGCAATTAATCATAATGACACAAAAATGAAAACAATACTTGCTTTCAAAGAGAAGATAGAGGAGACCCTGCATATTTGCTATATTGCATACAGTCATCCTGCCAAAAGATGCTCAGACTTCTGTCCCCAGTTGCTAATGGTGCGGGGTGGGTTGGGATGTTTGAATCCAAGTCTGGCACCGGTAGGCTCACAGGAGACACTACTGAGTTTCCTCCTGGCTCACGGCAGAGGAAGGTGCTTACGAAGAGAGCAGCAGGCGAATTGCTTCTTTGTGTTGCCTCCTGGGTTTCACCATGGCCATGGAATTTGTCTAGTTATAGAGGTGGGAGCTGTTTTTTGGAATTCATGGACACTCTTCAGGAAACAAGACATGGTATGCCAGTATTATCTGATGTCTGCATGTGGTTACCTCAGATCCAGGCAGAGATCATGTGGCTTTCAAAGATTTTACTCCACACCGAGACTGCAGGATGCTCTTCCATGCTGTCTTCACATCCTTGTTTCTCAGGGTGTAGATGAGTGGGTTGAGAACCAGGGGGATGATGAAGTAGAAGAAGGACAGGAACTTGGTCTGTGAACTCTTGGCTGGAGGTTGGAAGTAGATGTAAATGCCTGGTTCAAAGTACATGGTGACCACCACCAAGTGGGAGGTGCAGGTACTGAGTGCCTTGTGCCTGCCTTCAGCTGAAGGGAGCTTCAGCACAGCCCTGGCAATGAAGGTGTAGGAGATGACCACCAGCAGGGGGGACAACAGTGCAAAAGGGATGGCTCCTAAAGCCAGGATCAGGTCATTAGTATTGGTGTTCCCATAGGCCAGCTTGATGAGAGCAGGAACCTCACAGAAGTGGTTGAGTGTGTGGTGTCCACAGAGGGGGAGCTGGAGGGTGAGTGTGGCCTGTATCAGAGCATTGGCCAGGCCACTGGACCAGCAGGCAACTGCCATCTGCACACACAGCCAGGGACGCATGATGAGCGTGTACCGGAGGGGCCGATAGATGGCCACATAGTGATCAATGGCCATCACAGCCAGCAGGGCACATTCAGTACAGGCCACCCAACTAAATATATAGACCTGCACAATTTAGCCCTAGGTAGCAATGGTCTTGTCTGGTCCCCACAGGTTGGCCAGCAGCTGGGGCACAATGGTGCAGGTGACTCTGAGGTCCAGCAGGGAGAGGTTGTCCAGGAAGAAGTACATGGGCGTCTGGAGTCTGGGGTCCACCAGGGAGAGGAGAATAGTGGAGCTGTTCCCCATGAAGGTGAGGAGGTAGCAGACCAGGACCACTGCAGAGAGGGGCATCTCCAGCCGGGGAAACTCTGAGAAGCCCAGCAGGACAAAGCTGTAGGGAAAGCTCGCATTTTCCCTTTCCATAGCTTCAATTTTTAATATATGACTGGATCAAAAGGGACAGGTTTTGATGATAAATGTAAATTTTCCATTTCTTTTTTCCTCATTTTTTATTACTGTGTGTTTGAAATATGAAAGTTTAATTTTCAGCTACATAACAAATGAACTTTTCTGCAGAGCAGAAAGCATTAACTAGTGTTTAGGCAATTTTCTCTACTTTTCTTTAGTTTCAAATTTTTCTTATGTTGAGATAGAGAAAATATAAGATTTACTAACTGAACAATGTTTAAACATGCAGATCAGTGGAACTAGGTACATTGATGATAGTGCATAATTGTCAGCATCATCCATTTCCTGAATCTTATTTTGCAAGTTCAGTCAGAACCTATGAAATATTTCTGTGCCCCTCATCAACCGTAGAACCCCCATTCTATTATCTGTCTGCATGATTTTTATTATACTAATGCAGAATCAAATAGTATTACACTTTTTGTGATTAGCTTATTTACATTTCCATATCCTAAATTTTATCTGCACTGAAGGTTGCTATGTTTTCCTACATTGTGGGATTGATACTGTACACATGAAAGTTATGTTTGTACCTGCATCTCCCAGTCGGTGCATGCTGCGTGCTTGGCTTTGCTATTGTGGTTACTGCTGCTCTGCGCATTGGTGTCCAGCCCCTCTTGAGACCCTGCTTTCCCTTCCTTCCGATGCAGACTCAGAAGTGACGTTTCTGCATCCCAAGGTGACCCTGGGCTTAGCTCTGTGGAGAACTGATGTGCTTTGCTGCCCAGCTGCTCTGCTGTCCTCCTCCCTCTGGCAGCAGAGCACACGGGCTCCAGCAGTCCACACACTGGACAGCCCTTCTACTCCTGCTCTTGGTCTTTGACATTCATCATCCTGTTGGGTGCGAAGTTGCCTCTATGTGTTTATGTGCTTTTGTCCACTGAGGATCTGTAACCATGGAGGCCACGGGGTCCACCTTTTCACCATACCGCCACTTCCTTCTGTGTACTTCTGTCATTTTCCTCTCATCTTTACTAAATCTTTCAGAATGAAACATAAAATTGCAAAGAAAGCAAGTATCTTAATGCATGGCACATTGTGAGGAGCACTTTTTCTCAAATGGAAACATAATTGTATGAAGAGTAAAAGAATGACACTTTGAATTTCTATAAAGTGTTATGAACATTATTATTTTTATTTATCTGTGAGGAGAAAATTTAGAAGAGAGTCATAGCATCTTGACTATCTACAATCAGTCAAGTTCAGGAAAATGAGTTGTTTAGACAACTTTCTGTGCCAGGTTACCAAGCACTCATGAAGGAACACCTTGCCTTGTGACACCTGGTGAATTCGTTGGAGTCACAGGAAATACAGAACCAGAGTTTGACCCAACTTGTAGATACATAGTCAGAAAACATTATGCAGAGTAAGAAAACTATTAACAGAAATGAGGAGCAAATATCATCTTAATCGAGAGAGAGAGAGAGAGAGAGAGAACAGAATCTTGGGATGAATGACACATTACATGGGAAACTAAGCAACGGTAGTGTGTAAAATGTGTAAATATTTTATGATAGTGAGGTCAGTAGTGTCAAATGCAGGTTAATTCCGAACAAATGGAAAAAGTATCTCACATGGAGAATGCCTTAGATGTCAGGTAAGGGCATCATGGACACACAATGACCTCTGGTGTAGTGCGCTGGGTACTGTTTGCATCTCGATTGATTCTCTCTGAATTCGGGACCTCCTGGCCATCAGAGTGACCTTGAGGACTTAAGGCAGAAATGTCACCACCTTAGTACTCTTCCTTCCTGCACTAACATGCACAGAATCATGTTCACTCTTGGGCTTTGGAGAAGATGAAGTGGATTAAAGTGTGTACAAGAACACAAGGGAATTGCAAACTGGTGGTCTTCTTTAGCAAAAAAATTATTTTCCTTACAAATAATAAAAATCTATGAAAGAAAAGCCATGAAAACTCACAATGACATATAAGAATCATTGTGGTGGTGGAGAATGTGGCCAGTGTAGATCAAATACTGTTTTTTGCAATTCAAAATAAGGATCCTGCAGCTCTTGGTGAGCTTCTAGCAGAGCCTCCCTCTCCTCATCTCTAGACCAAGAGCAGTCACAACTCACATGCCATTTGCACGCGGTCAGTGGGTGAAGAATGCACAGCTGTATGGTACAGAGGATGGTGGGGCAGAGTCCCTCGGCTGTGCACCACAGAGAGCAGGGTGCCACCAGGACAGAGCCAGGGTCCTCCAAGGCCAGGGGCTGCCCTTCCCCACTGCCTCCCTAAGGATGCACCAATATGCAGGAGATGAGTGCAGGGACAGTGCCTCCAGGCTGCGCTGTGTCAGAGAGGACACTGCATAGGTTTCTGCTTTGCATGGAACTGTCCCACAGGAGAGGGGACTTGGTTCTGGAATGAAAGCTGTGAAAACATCGGAAGGCTTTTTGTGATCCTAGTCTTCATACAAATAGAACAAAGGGGACACTATGGGCAAAAGCTATGCTTTGGTGTTTTTTTTTTTATTTAAAGAGAAACAAAAACATGTAAAGGGTAGAGATAGTACAGAATTTCAAAAAAAATAAGAAATCACTAGATAATAAATTACATATTGTCCTCTTAGAAATAGTTGTTCAAGTTACAAAATTAAAGCATACAAAGTAGATATTCAAACCATGAGTGTGAACAGCTACGCATGCATGAATCTCTGCATGTATTTTTATCCTTTCTATATTAAAGGGAAAAACAAAACTTCACAAGACAAAACAAAACAAATTCCTATAAAAACATGAAACCAAAAAGTCATATAAAACACAATACAAGGTTATCTACAATGATTACTATGTTGTTTCTTATTATCTTAAATAGAATGTCTATATCATCAGGCATAATTGAATATAGCTGTATAATTGACTATAGCAGTAAATAACAATATTAGTAAAAATAAAACATTGTAGACAGTATAAAACTTCAACGGCAGGTAATAATCAAACCATAGTGGATATTCTAGTGAATCGTGTCATCTTAAGTGCAGTTGCCTATACTCTCAGACTTGATACTATCAATCATAACAGATTTGAATAAAATCTATCAATACAAAACAGCGATGTAACAAACCAGATTTGATTACGATCAGTCATGGTAAAACAGTGTAGGTTTTACAGAGCTTTAGAGTAACTTAATAGGAAATTAAGGATGATTGCCATACTCTATCCTGTTATTTTCAGGATTACTGTCTGTGCCCTCAAATTTAGTACAGGTAGAATGACTGGAACAGAGTATAATACATCTAAGCAGAGTAGTGTGAGTAAAGTGGGTTTTAAATCCTGGTGCACTATTTAACAATATAGTGTATCAAGGCCATCTATGTTAGTGATTCTAGTTATCCTTCTCTGCCTCATTTCTGCTATGCTATTTTCCTGCCTTTGTCTGTCTAGTTTTCTCCTTCATTCTACTGCCTGCCTTTCTGCCACTGTTCCTAAAATCATTGAGGCCTTTCTGCCACTGTTCCTAAAATCCTGGTATTTTTTCTCTCTCTCTAGAAGGTCCTTCAGTATTCTCTGTAGGGTTGGATTGGTGTTCACAAACTCCCCCAGTTCCTCTTTGTCATGGAAGCATCTTGTTTCTCCATTAATTTCTAGTGACAGTTTTGCAGGGTACATAAATATGGGCTGGAGGTTATTTTCTTTCAGGGCTTGGAATACTTCACTTCAAACTCTTCTTAATCTGATGGTCTGTGTTGAGAAGTCAGCTGTGATCCTGATGGGCTTACCTTTATAGGTAATCTGTTTCTTTTCTCTGGCAGCTTTTAATATTCCGTTTTTATATTGAATTTCTGGTATCTTGATTATTATATGTCTGGGTATAGATCTGTTTTGGTTGTAGGTGGCTGGAGTTCTGTATACCTCACATAACCAAATGTCATTTTCTTTTTCCATGCTTGGAAAGTTTTCCTTAATTATTTCTGTGAATAGCCTTTGTAATTTGCCTGTATGTATTTCTGCTTCTTTGTTCACGTTTCTTATTCTTTTTTTTGTAGGTTTTTTTTATTTAGAGAAAAAAACAGGAAAAAGGTAGAAATATTACAGAATTTTAATAAAAGAAGATAAACATTAAGAAATCACCAGTTGATAAATTACATATTGTTCTTTTAGAAATAGTTATTCAAGTTACAAAATTAAAACACAGAAAGTGGACACTCAAGCAGTGAGAGTGCAAACAGATCTGTTCAACAATCCAACAAGAACCTAGAAATATGGTCATCAATCCCACAGACCTAAACATACATGTAGTTATATCTTTTGTAGTGCTTCCTATTTCCTCTTTTTTTACAGTAGCAATTATACATTTTAAAAATTGTCTTTAAGGAGAAGAAAAAGCAAAACAGAAAAAAGGGTAGCAACAATACAGAATTCTAAAAGAAAGAAAGAAAAAGGAAAATGAGAAAAAGCCCCACTAAGAAATCAGTAATTTATAAATTACATACTGTCATCCTGGATGTAGTTGTTCAAGATACAAAGTCAAAGAGTACATAGTAAACATTCAAACAGTTAGACTACAGTTCTGCTCAAAGATCCAACAAAGATTCAGCAATATGGTCATCTATTTTACATACTCAAACATACATGCAGTTGTATCCCTTAGAGCACTTTCTTTTCCTCTCTTTTTTACAATAGCAATTACACATTTTGGTTCTATTACACTTGTAGTTCTTATTTACTTTTTACACTAGAGACACAATATGATCTTTATAAATATGATTCTTATTTATTTCACTAATGAGGATAGTCTCAAGTTGTCTCCATTTACCTATGAAGGCCTCAAGATCATCCTTTTTATAGCAGAGTAATATTCCATTGTATAGAAATACCACATCTTTTTCATCCACTCTGCAGTTGATGGGCATCTTGGTTGTTTCCAGGATTTAGCTGTCACAAATTGTGCAGCTATGAATATGGGTGCACATATATCACTGTGATATGAACTTTTCAGTTCTTTGGGGAAAATACCCAGGAGGGGTATAGCTGGATTGAATGGGGCTTCCAATTCTAGTCTTCTGAGAATTCTCCATATAGGTTTCCATAACGGTTGCACCTGTCTACATTCCCACCAACAGTGGAACAGTGTTCCTTTTTCCCCCACAGCCTCGCCAACTTTTGTTATCTTGATGGCAGCTCTTCTTTCCAGAGTGAGGTGGAATCTCAATGCTGTTTTAATTTGCATTTCTCGAATGACCAGTGATGGTGAACATTTCTTCATGTATTTATTTGCCATTTGTATATCTTTCTCTGAGAACTGTGTGTTCATCTCAGATGCCCATTTTTGGAGAGGGTCTTTGAATTTGGGGAGCTTGATGTTTTTCAATTCTTTATATGTTCTGGACACAAGTACTTTGTCTGAGGGGTTTATGGTTAAAATTCTTTCCCACTCTGTGGGTTTTCTTTTCACTCTGTTGGTGATTTCCTTTGAAGTTCAGAAACTTTTGTTGATTTTTTGAAGTTTCCCATGCAGTTTGCATTTTGTTCATGAATTATCTGCCTACCCCTATGTCTCCAAGACTTCTATCTACCTTGTCTTCCAGTAGATTTAGTGTTTCTGTTTTAATATTTAGGTCTTTGATCCATTTAGATTTTAGTTTTGTGCATGGTGATATGCATGAATCTACTTTCAGCTTTTGGCATGTGGAGAGCCAATTTATCCAACACCATTTATTAAAGAGGCTGTCCTTCTTCCAGTGGACATATTTAGCCCCTTTGTCAAATATCAGGTGGCTGAGTGTCTTTGTAGTTGTGCTTGCATCTTCTAATCTGGTCCATTGATCCTCTGGTCTATTTCTTTGCCAGTACCATGCTGATTTTATCACTGTGGCTTTGTAGTATAGATTCAAGTCAGGAATTGAGATGCCTTCTGCCTTGCCTTTGTTGCCCAGAATTGCCTTTGCTATTCTAGGTTTCTTCTGTTTCCAAATGAATTTTAGGAGTGATTTCTCTAGATCTGTGAGGTATGTCAATGGTATTTTGACAGAGATTGCATTAAATCTGCATAACAGTTTTGGGAGTTTTTCACAGTGTTGGCTCTTCCTAACCAAGAGCAAAGAATATCCTTTCATTTTCTAATATCCTCTTCAATCTCCTTTTTTAGTGTGGTATAATTTTCAGCATATAGGTCATTTACATTTTTAGTTAAGCTGATTCCTAAGTATTTCTTTTTTTTAGATGTTATTATAAAGGGTGTTATTACCACAATTTCTCTCTCAGTGAGTTTTTTGTTTGTGTACAGGAATGCTATTGATTTTTGAGCATTGACTTTGTATCCAGATACACTGTTGAACTTGTTTATAACTCTAGCAGTCTTTTAATGGAGTTTTTTGGGTCTTCTATATAGAGTATCATGTCATCTGCAAATAGTGATAATTTAGCTTCTTCCTTTCCTATCTTTATTCCTGTTGTTTCTCTCTCTTGTCTGATTGACCTGGCTAATGTTTCCAGAACTATGTTGAAAAGCAGTGGTGATAGTGGACATCCTTGTCTTGTTCCTGATTTTAAAATAAAAGCTTTCAATTTTTGTCCATTTAGTATAATGTTGGCTGTTGGTTTGTCATAGTTGGCCTTTATAAGGTTGAGGTAGACACCATGCATTCCAAGTTTTTGAAGGGTTTTTATCATGAACATGTGTTGGCCTTTGTCAAAAGCTTTTTCTGTGTCTATTGAGATGGCCATGTGGTTTTTGTTTTTGGCTCTGTTGATGTGGTTTATTACATTTATTGATTTGCATATGTTAAACCATCCCTGCATTCCTGGAATGAATCTCACTTGGTCATTATGTATAATCTTCTTGATGATTTTCTGCATTCTATTTGCCAGTATTTTATTGAGAATCTTTCCATCAGTGTTCATTAGTGAGATTGGTCTATAGTTCTCCTTTTTGGTTGGATCTTCTTCTGGTTTTGGTATCAGAGTAATATTTGCCTCCAGGAATGATTTAGGGAGGGTTGCTTTCTTCTTAATTTCAATGAAGAGTTTAAGGAGTACTGGCATCAAATCTTCTCTAAATTTCTTGTAGAATTCAGCTGTGAATCCATCAGGACCTGGGCTTTTCTTTGTTGGTAAGTTTTAATTATGTTTTCATTTTCAAAGCTGATATTGGTTTGTTCAAAATTGCTATATCTTCTTGGTTGAGTTTTGGTAGTTCATATGTTTCTAGAAATCTGTCCCATTCCTCTGTGTTTTCCACTGTATGTGAGTAGAGATTTTCATAATAGGTATTCATGATCTTTTGAATTTCCATGGGATCTGTAGTAATTTCCCCCTTTTTAGCTCTTATTGCATAAATTTGGGTTCTTTCTTTCTTTTTTTCTTTCTTTTGATAATGTTATCTAGGGGTTTGTCAATTTTTTTATTCTCTCAAAGAACCAGCTTTTTGATTCATTAATTCTTTGTATATATATTTTTTAGTTTCAATTGCATTGATTTCTGCTCTAATCTTTACAATTTCATCTCTTCTATGAGCTTTGGGTTTAGCTTGCTCTTTTTTTTCTAGAAGCTTGACATGGAGCATTAAGTTGTTTATTTGTGCTCATTCTGTTTTCTTTATATGACAGTTTATTGCTATATATTTCCCTCTTAAGACCACTTTCATTGCATCCCATAGATTAGAGTATGTTGTTTCTGTGTTTTCATTGAATTGATGGTACTGCTTTATTTCTTCTTTAATTTCATCTGTAGCCCACTGGTTGTTCAAAAGTTTGTTATTTTAGTACCATGTGTTTGTGCAGGTTTTGCAATTTATTTTCACATTAATTTCCAATTTCTGTGTGCTATGATCAGATATTATGCATGGGATGATTTCAATACCTTTTCATTTACTTAAGAATGTTTTATGGGATAATATATGGTCTATTTTGGAGAATGTCCCATGCACTACTGAGAAGAATGTGTATTCTGATGTGGTTGGGTGGAACACTCTGTAAACATCTACTAAGTCCAATTGTTCACAGGTATGATTCAGTTCTGCTAATTCTTTGCTGACTTTTTGTCTAGTTGATTTATCTCTTTGTGACAATGGGCTGTTAAGATCCCCCATTATAATTGTGTTCTTGTGTATTTGGTTTTTCATGTCCATTCGTATCTGTCTTACATAGTTGGGTGCTCCTGTATTTGGTGCATACATATTTATAATTGTTAGTTCTTCCTCTTGAATTTTTTCACTAATGAGTATGTTGTGACCTTCTTTATTGCTTTTAAAATTTTAGGTTTGAAATTGATGTTGTATGCAATTAGAATAGTTACCCCTGCTTTTTTCTGGGTTCCTGTTGCATGGAATACTGTTTTCCATCCTTTGACTTTTAATCTATGAGTTTATTTGGGTCAGATGTGTTTCTCCTATACAGCATTTGTGGGATCATGTTTCTTGATCCATTCTGTCAGTCTATTTCTTTTTATAGGTGAATTGAGGCCATTTACATTTATGAATATCACTGATATGTACTGGCTTGACTTTGATGTGTTATGTTCCAGTTTTTTCCTTTCTGCTTTTCCCCTTATTTAATTGCTTATTTTACCTGGTGGTTTCTTTCTGTTGTTGTTTTGGGGATTGTGGTCATTTTTATCTCTGTGTAGTATGTCTTTCAGTACTCTTTCTAGGGTTGGCTTGGTGGTCGTGAATTTCTTTAATTGTTCTTTGTCATGAAAGCATCTTGTTTCTCCATTAAATTTGAATGAAAGTTTTGCTGGGTACATCAGTCTGGGTTGAAGATTGTTTTCTTTCAGGGCTTGAAATACCTCACTCCAAGCTCTTCTTGACTTGAGGGTTTGTGTTGAAAAGTCTGCCATGATTCTAATGGATTTTCCTTGGTAGGTGAGTTGTGCCTTTTCTCTAACAGCTTTTAGTATTCTGTTTTTATGCTGCATGTCTGAGATCTTAATTATTATGTGCCTGGGTGTGGATTTATATTGATTGGACTGTTTGGAATTCTATATGCCTCACTTATCTGCATATCAGATTCTTTCCCCATGTTTGTGAAATTTTCTTCTATTACTTCTATGAATATTTTGCCTATATAATTTGCTTTGACTCCTGCCTCTTCACTGATGCTTATTAATTTTATATTGTTGCTCTTGGTATCATCTTGCAGTTGTTGGATTGTCACTTCATGCTGCTTTGTTATTTTCAAAAATTCTATCCTTTCATGATCACTAATTTTGATCCTGTCCTTAAGGTCCGAAATCCTACCCTCAGCTTCATTTAAGCAGTTTTTAAGCTTTGAACAGAATTTCTTGTTTCTTGGACGTCTCTTTCAGATTGTTTCATGAATTCTGCATGTTTTCTATATTGTTTACTCATGGTTTCAATCAGTTTCCTATAGTCCTGTACTTTTTTCTCAATTTCTTCTTTAGCTATACTCAACAACTCTGTTACTAAGGTTGTTATCTGTCTTTACTAGGGAGAGTACTTCTAATTTGATTTCCTCTATAGCCTCAGGGAGTTTTTTTTTATTTCACTCGCTATCTTTTCAGAGGTTCCTGGTGCATTACTTTTGGGGTCCTCTATTTCAATATCTCTTGTACTTGCTTCTGGTGAACTAGATGTTTGAGACAGCATTTTGCTTTTTAGTTTTGTCATTTTCACTCAGCCTGATGTTTTCTGTGTGTAAGAGGTGGTTATCCACACTCTTTTCAAACTCAGCAAGGTATTACAATTAGTTGGAAGGACTTTACTACTGGCCCTATTTACCCACTGTACACCTCTTTTTTAGGGGCATACTCACCACACTGGCACAGTTAATCCACTGTAGTCCAACATTACACCACCTGGGAGCTAAATTCAAAGTTTTTTCCTGTATGCTGGGATTCTTCCAGAGTGCACAGTTAGGTTCCAAGGCTGGAATCTGTGTCCCGCTGGCTGCTTGGTGTTTGCTGGGTATGGTGCAGTTGGGTTCCCATCCCTGTGTGTGGCCCAGGGTGGTCTGGGATTCTGCATGTGGTCTTACCACCTGGGAGCAGGCTCAAAGTCCCTTTCTGTGTGCTGGGATTCCACTGGATCAGGTTGTGAGGGCCCAAAGCTGGAATCTGGGTCTCACTGGCTGCTTGGCGGTCGCTGAGTGTCGCCCAGTTGGCCCCCATCCCTTTGTGCGGCCCAGGGTGGCCTTGTATATAGCACGTGGTCTTCAATAAATATTAATAGTTTGTGGAGATTTCAGTCCATAATAAGCTGACTGCAAAGCAGGGTAGCACATCACAGGGACAACAGCTCAAGGTGGCAGAAGACAGCAAAAGTCTACATTCACTTTCCAGAGCAGTGACTATTCTGCTCTGTGCTTCTATGATCTGGCTTTTTAAAAAATCTAAATAGATGAGATACTGCTTTTTAAATCTTTCTGCTGGTTAGTTAACTAGCATAATGTCTGCAGGTTCATCCATGTTGTCACAAAATACATCATTTTCCTCATTTTTAGGGTTAGTAATGTCTCCTGATTTATATTTACATCCTTGCATAAAATTTCTCTCTTCATTGCTCCACCCATGCAGGTTTCACCTCTTTCTGTATCTTAGGTATTGCAAGGACAAGGAAGTAAAAGCCTTTCCTCAGTGTCCTGAATTGATTCTTTTCATATAGATCCAGAAATGTTGTGACTGTGCCTTAGCACATTTCTGTTTTTGAGCTTTTGTTACATCTGTGTTATATTTGCTGCAGTGGCTGCACTGCTGCTGCCATTGCCCCCCACAGTGTGAGGGGTTGTCTCTTCACTCTATGCCCAGTACTAGCTACCATTGTGTATAGCTTATGACCACTTGAATGTCCACTTTTGAGAAGTATCCAGCATGCTTTCTGATTTGGGGTATCAACCTGCTATCAGACAAACAGTATGCAAGGTTTCTCCTTATGTGCTGTGTGTGAGAAAGTCCAATTGCCAATGTAACTGCATTAACAGACTCATGGGGAGGTGAGGGCATCACTGAGGTGCTGTGTCCTCACTTAACCCACTGGGGTTCACAGCTGAATGTGTTGCTGGAAGGCGGGATCAGTGGGAGGAGAAGGGGTGCTAGAGTTGTGTCTCTGGAATGTGAATCTCTGGTGCTTTCCCCTGTGTGCTGCTTCCGCCCACTATGAGGTGTGTGTTCTGCTATACCCATTTGGAATGGGACCAGAAGGAAGATCCCTTGTGCTTGGAAGCCAATCAATGATGAAGTGAAACTTCGTGTGGTCAAAGTAATAATGTGATCAATTCTTTTTAATTGAGTGTATCAGATATTTGGACCTAGAAATAGAAAAGCTGAACAATACAGAAATTAAGCAGAGAAGTGGGGTCATTGTTGTGACTATTCTTAACCATGTGGTTCATAAACCTTGTGCCTGATTGTGGGAGGAGGAGTTTGGAAAACTTCAGAGATGACTCAAATGGACCTCGAATGTTGTAGGCATAACCTGACATTATATAATGCTTTCCCTGTTACTGGAGATTGAACTCATGTCTTTAATATTAACTTTACAGCAAGTTGTTTTCAAATTTATTTTTAGGAGACAGGGTCTTACACTCAGTTGCTGAATTTCCCCGGCTGGGCTTGACTTTGTAACCGTCGTGTCTCATACTGCCAGAATCCTAATATTGCAGGCACACCAACATACCCAGTGTGACAGGCAGTTCTGGTCATAGCCCAGAAGAGTAGAATGCGAAAAGGAATTGGACAGCAGAGGCCAGGTTCATGAAGTTTCAGAGGGGCATGAAGGCTTATTTTAGAATTTGATTAGAGGCCATTCATGTTGCATTCTAAACACAACATTTGTTGATATAATTGTTGTTGTCCCATAGCATTGTGTGGAGGCTGAGATTAAAGGTGGTAAAATATTGATTTGGTAGAATAAGTTGCAAGGCAACCAACATTCAGGCTATGACATGTATACTGCTAGCTGTTGTATTCATAGATTCAGGAGTTAAACAAGACAGAAATATTTGAAAAAGTTGAATTTGCCCTCTCCCCTATCACCTAGGAGCAAAAGGGGTGTGGTTTTTGAGAGATCAGCACCATTAAAAAGAGGTCAAGTATTTGGAATGGGACCAGAAGGAAGATCCCTTGAGGGCATCTCAGGAATGAGAAATGTCCCACCTGTCACAGCTTAAAGGGTGCAAATGTGTAACATTTCACCTGAATGAAGTGACCCTGGCTGTTGCTCCAAAAGGCCTCAGGGATTTGTTCCTTGGCTCATTACACTATGCTCATACGTTAGCAATCTGAAACCACTGTATCTATGTTCCCAGAGGCCCTGGCTATTGTTGCATTTTTTCAGATGTCCAGAAAGTAAGAGTTGTGGCATCATGGACTCTTCTTCTGAGATTTGAAAGGGAGATGTAGGTGGACAAAGTGCCTTTGAGAGAGCAGCATGGAAAGCTGAGAGCATGAAACTACAGGTATAAGGGACCTTGGAAGTTGGAAAAGTCAGGAACATGGAATTTTCAGTGAGGAAAGCTGCAGGCAGCAGCAGAGCCAGGCTGAACAGAAGACCATGTGGGCTACAAGACAGAGGGCTATTGGATGGGGCCACATGAGCCCTGGGAGACCCACACCTCATCACCAGGTGCCTTGGGTGCCACACACGGAACCACAGGAGTTAAAGTTTGTTCTACTGGGCTCTGATGCAAACCTGTTTTTACTCCCCTGTCCATGCCTTAGAATGGAAATGGTGACCCTGTGCCAATGTATCTTGAGATTCTATGGTGTCCTTTTCACAGCCTCTGAGTATTACTAAAAAGCACTGCTGTGTGGTCAAAAATCTCCAAAGGAAAGGAAGCCACGAAGTGACACACTTTAGGCAGAGGGCAGTGAAAGAGTGAGGAGTGTTGAGGTGGACGATACTGAGGGCAGCACAGCCTGGTCCCTCCAGGGACAGCAGCATGCTCAGGCTCAGGACTGCGCTCTGTCATCCTCCCTCCTGTCACCTGCAGCTCTCACTTCCCCTTCATTCCTCATCCCTGTGTTAGTATCAGTGTTTGAGTTCCAATCAAAAAAGGAGAGAGATGTCACAGAAACGCATTGTTAAGACACCTGTGATTGAAGAACTGAGAGCCCTCTTCAAGTGAAAAGTATGTTTGATCAGCCCTGCTGCTTTGAATAGGAGGCCTAGAGTCATTCACTTGGTTAAGTTGCTGAATTTTTTCAAAATTCAATTTCTCTAACTTTCAGGTCCAGATTTTATAATTATATTAAAGTAAAGACAGGGTGCCAAAGACATTATTCTTTAATGGTTATCTCTTCACCGTCTCAAGAGCATTCTCAGCTGTAACTCTTCCTTTAAGGAGTTAATTGTTCATGCTCCATGTAGAGTGAGCATAGGTAGTGTGTCATTTTGTGTTTAGTTTATTTTACTTGGTATAATGTTCAATTCAATCCATGTTATCACATATGAAAGAACTTATTTTTGCAGGTCTAGATAATATTCCTTTCTGTATACACACTACAGTTTATCTTGAGCTCATCTGTTGGTAGGCATTTAGTGCTGTGACACACTGTGGCTATTGTGAATAATGATTATAAAGCACATGGCTGTGCAGGTAACTCTTTCCATAGGTGAATGGAATGCTGCCCATTGGGTCTACGGAGGAAAACATTTGGGAAAGATCAAAACAAAGCACATGGCTCTACATTATAGTACTGAAGGCAGAACTTTCTAGCTAATCCTTTTGTGTTTATCAGATTATTAAAGCAAACTCTTTTCTTTTAAGTCCTGGCTCTTCATTTGGAAAAGCAGACATGATACATCAGTGTTTAGTACCAGTGTGCTTTCCATTGCTCCAGGTGACAGGGAAAGATCATCTGGCTTTGAAAGACTTCACTCCACCCTGGGATTGCAGGTTCCTCTTCCATGCTGTCTTCACATCCTTGTTTCTCAGGGTGTAGGTGAGAGGGCTAAGGCCTGGGGTGATAACACAGTAGAAGAAGGAGAAAAACTTGACCTGGGAACTCTTGGCTGGAGGCTGGAAGTACACATAGATGGCAGGTCCAAAGTACATGGTGACCACTAGCAAGTGGGAACTGCAGGTGCTGAGTGCCTTGTGCCTGCCTTCAGCTGAAGGCAGCTTCAGCACAGCCCTGGCAATGAAAATGTATGAGATGACCACTAGCAGGGGGGATAACAATGCAAAAGGGATGGCTCCTAAAGCCATTACCAGGTCATTAGTGGTGGTGTCCCCACAGGCCAGCTTGATGAGCACAGGAACCTCACAGAAGAAGTGGTCCAAGGTATAGGGTCCACAGAGGGGGAGCTGGAGGGTGAAGGCTGACTGTAGCAGGGAATTGGTCAGACCGCTGGACCAGCACACAGCTGCCATCTGCACACATACCCAGGGACGCATGATGAGAGTGTACTGCAGGGGCCAGCAGATGGCCACATAGCGATCAATGGCCATCACAGCCAGAAGGGCACATTCAGCACAGGCAGTTAAGTTAAAAAGATAGATCTGTGTGAAGCAGCCCCAGGCAGCAATGGTCTTGTCTGGTCCCCACAGGTTGGCCAGCAACTGGGGCACAATGGTGCAGGTGATACCTAGGTCCAGCAGGGAGAGGTTGTCCAGGAAGAAGTACATGGGTGTCTGGAGTCTGGGGTCCACCAGGGAGAGGAGGATGATGGAGCTGTTCCCCATGAGGGTGAGAACGTAGGAGACCAGGACCACTGCCGAGAGGGGCATCTCCAGCCAGGGAAACTCTGAGAAGCCCAGCAGGACAAGGGTGCTGGGAAAGCTTGCATTTTGCCTTTCCATGTCATCAATGTTATTATATAGCTGGAAAGAAGAAGACAAAATATGAGTATAAAATTTTCTGTCTTGTTTGTAAAACCATGTTCTCATATTCCCTCATACTGGTGAACGCTCCCCATGTGTGTCAGGAGTTGTCCTCAGCTATCACCCTGCTGCTGCCTAACTCTTACCTATCACTTGACACTGAAGTAGGAATGGAGCTGAAATGTCCCAGGCAGCTTGATTCTAGTGTGATCCGGGGAGGTGGAATGCTCATGGAAAGCAGACACTAAAGTCCATGTGGATGAGGTTACTGACAGAAAAGTGTATCTTCTTGGCAGTTGGCCTGGAGTCCTTTTATGATACATCTGGGCAAGGCACATGTCTACATTTCATCCTTGCTTGACTTTGTGGAAGGCCAGTTTTAAAGGTGACAGACTAAATCTGACATAGGAAATTTCACATTAGAGCAGTGTTCAGGCTATGCTATGGGCACTGCTCCATGCTTTTAAACAGGTTACTGTGAGAACTGAGAGAAAAGAGGAGGACTGAAAGATTTTTAAAGCTTGCAGTTTGTCCAGAAAACAGTGAATGTAGAGTTGAATTTATGTAAGTTGTGGTTGCTGAAGATTAGTGCCATTAAAAGAAGCAAGTATTTTGCAAAGGTACAAAATGAAAGATGCTTTGAAAGCATCTTAGGAATTAGAGCAATCTCACCTAGAACTTTAAATCTTTCATTTAGGAAGAGAACCCCTGAGTACCCTCTGGGAGCAGGTCTGCCTAGAGGACGGCTCCCTCAGATACACTTCACTGTCTTAACCAACCAGGCAGTCAGAGGCCACAGCAGCTATTTTCCAAGGGGGCCTGGCTCCTGCTCACACTGGTGTGAAACCTTGGATTCATCAACATGATGCTTGTTTTGCAGGTGTGGGTAACAGAGGCTTCTAGCAGGATATCCCTGGAACACCTGGGGCCTACACACTGTGTGGCAATGTTTCAGTCCTCAAAGGAGGCCACTTAGACTAGACATGTGGAAAGGTAAGAGAAGCCAAAGCTGCAGAGAGACAATCTCAGGAATTCAGAGATGGCAGGAACATGAAGCCCCCGGTGAAGACAGGTGCAGGTTGGGAGCAGAGGCAGAGGAGAGAGAGGCCATGAGGTTGCACTAGTAGGCCAGGGGGTGGCACGCACATCCTGCCACAAGCTGTCCTGGGTGTGCAGTTTTAGAATTAATACCTGCCATGCTGGTTGTAAGCTCCTCCTCACTGTGTCCCTTGACTTTGGAAGCTGCACATTTAGCCAGTGCCTGTCCCACTATTGTGTGTGGGAAGTGTGCAACTTACTTCTTTATTTTCACAGCTGATCCCAGAGAAGGACTGCCTGGAGTCTCAATGGAGATTTGGACTTCAAATTTCTTTTTCATTTCTTTTTGATCAATTCATATTGGTTATATTGAGGAATGGGTTAAATTAAGGCAGATTTGTACATGCAGTAACATACTTGGGCTTGGATTTTGGGCAATGATGGAACTGTTACATTCTGAGGGCTCCTGTGTGTTCATTTATAAACCAGCTTCCACTAGAAAACATAGTCTGCATACACAGCACATCCTTTTATATGTCCCACACTAAGAACATTTTTTCTTGAAATGTGAGGTATATAAATATAGTAACCACAAAAAATAAATGAGCTTGGAAAAATGTGCACAAGGCTGAAAAATGAAAATGATGGAGAGGTTTTGGATAGTGTTACAAAAATATTATTTTTTTCATTACACTTGAGAGAAAATAGACAAGGAAAAATAAAAATCCTTGCTAAACACTCTCTTAGAAAAGTGATTGTTAGAAGAACACTTCACCTCCACATTGTGAATCCACTAGGAAGGATGACCTTGAGTTATGACACATTTTTGATTTTGAA
Organism: Hydrochoerus hydrochaeris; assembly: GCA_004027455.1. Lineage (NCBI taxonomy): Eukaryota > Metazoa > Chordata > Mammalia > Rodentia > Hydrochaeridae > Hydrochoerus > Hydrochoerus hydrochaeris. The sequence continues at coordinate 10,553 of PVLA01014599.1, read as the reverse complement.
GTCCTCAAAATACTAGATAATAGAAAAACCCTCAACAGGCAAGAATGAGAATACTGTGCAAAGTTTCAGAAGAAGAGAAAGCAAACCCCAGGAATGAAATATTCATGCAATTTGGCCATAACCTCTGGGGAAGTATAGAAGGGAGCACTAAACAAATTGTCCATGCATCTGGAAAAGTATAGCCAGTAGCACAGTTTTAAGGTAAATCTGATGCACACATGGAAAGCTGCACTGTCCAGGGTGTGAGTTTGGGTGACACTGGGGTATGAGCCATGGACACAGCTGGACGCCTGGTCTAGGGAGATGGGCAGTGCTTGGATCCGGAGTTGGTGTCCTCGAGCCCATGTTCGGCAGACCCAGTGAGCAGATGGCTCAGGGCTGGGATGAAAGCACCTTGTCCTCAGCGTTCTGTAGGAGGGATGAGAGGCTGGACCTTCAGGGGTCCCATGGGCAGCTCTGAGCAAGATGCAGCTCCTGCCCCTGCCTCCATTTCACGTCTGACTCAGTGGTTACCTCAGCATCTGTGGGTCAGATCCCTGCGCAGCTCTGCATGCATTTTAATCACTTAGGGAAACCTGTCAGAAGCTGGTAACACCAGGTTTACCAGTCCTAAATTTATCTCCTGTGTCTCATCTTCTTTTAAGACTAAGGACAGCTAGTTAAGCACAGGAGTGAGTAAGGCATTTTGAAAGCTGGATGGAATATTCACCCACCAGCCTTTACGGTGTCCTGTTCCAGACCCCAGCAGTGATCCCTAGAAGTCTCCAGTCATTGCCCTAAATCTGCAGTCTCTTTGGGTTCCACTGGCATCTCTGTAGACAGACTGCCCCGTGGCGTGGTCACCCCCACAGGAGCAGTCATCCTGTGGAAACTGCTCTGGCTCCTCAGGTGCTAAGACTGCTCCAGAGCCACCTGAGAACCATCAGTCTGGGTTTATCCACTACCCCACCAGCCAGGCAAAGCCCAGTCCATGTTGCTTTTGTTTCCAGAACCCCAGAGTTCTGCCCAGACTCTGCAGGACCCACACACCCTCCAGCCTGGCCCTGGTGAGTGAAAGCTCCTTCCCTGCCCTTCACCACCGCACATCTCCTTGACTGATTTGCTGGCCTGAGGGGCTGAGCCTGGCTGCAGGGAGCCAGGCCCTAAGACTATGGGAGCACTTCCTGCCCTGGAGGATCCAGATGTCCTTACCTTACAGGCTGCTCTTTGAGGGCTTTGTGGTCCTTCATGAGGTTTTGTTACTTAGAAAAAATAAGATTCCTTAAGACGGTTTTTCAAGAGAGCTTGAAACATATTCTCTGTTATTTTCCGTATGAAACTGTGCTGGGAGGAGCTAAATAGCTGATCAGTGAGCAACAAAACACCAAGCCTCCCAAGGAGAAATAACTCACATGCCAGAATAAAACATGCTGAAGGGATCCAGACAGAGGGAGATGGACACAGGAAGAAATTAAAATGTAAAAAAGCTCATCAAACAGGCAGTCTCGAGGCTACAATTGGAACAGCTAAAATTAGCGGACAAGGTGCTTTCTCTGCGACCCACTGAGCTGCCCAAACTAGTGCTGGCTGCAACCCACTGTGACCTGCAGAGGCGCCCAAACTCATTCCTGGCATGACTCCACAGGAGCCACAGGAGCCACAGCCAAGCTGAAGTTGGGGGTTGGTGAGCTTAATGGAGAACGAAGCCAGTGAAGTAGTCTTCATTAATCCATGGTCTGTGCTGAGAATAAGACTCCCACACATGAAGGGCATGACCAAATGAGTGACATGTTGGAATTGGGCAGGAGGAGCCTGAACTAGAAACAACAGTGACTTTAGTAGTGATCCCTCCCTAGAGAAGATTCATGAGATTTGCTTGGCCTGGGTCATGCCCTTGGCCAGGACCCAATAAGCTGTCCCAAACTGATTCCCTACACCTAGCACACACTAACCTGGCGAAGGTCCCTGAAGTTTGACTGGCCCAGTGGGGAGGGGCCAGCATATGCAGCCCCTGCTTACACCTCAGTGACAAGAGCAAACAGCAGAGGGCAGAAATCCCTCACCATTATGCTTCAGGAGAACCATAACCAACAAGGAAAGGGGCTGAGACTGCCACTATACAACTGCATGGAAGAATCCAAAACCATGACAAGAGAGAGAAACAAGAAAAAGCCCCTAGCCCAAAATCTGAAAACATTGATCCAGGAGAGAGAAAAACAAAAGAGACTGAGGGCAGCAAACATGCAGCATCAGACACAGCTTCAATGGACATTAAGAGGTATCTTTGGGACCTTGTAGACAAGCCCAAAAGTGAAATATTAAATCATGTAAAATAAGATATAAGTAGATTAATAAAAGAAATGCTAAGCACCTCTCAAGAAGACACAGACAGAAGAAGGGAGGAACACAAAAAAAGGAGAGAAATATTCAATAAAGAATATAAAGAAAATATAGAATACATGAAGCAGATTTAAAGAGATTACCAGGAAATTAAAAACTGCATTGAAAGCTGGCAAAACTGCTTAAAAGAAACTAAGGGTAGACTATCAAAACTTGAAGACAAGTTTGCAATGTGTGATCATGAAAGGAAAGATCTCTTTAAGATAAAAGGAAACAGGCAATAACAATACACAGGCCAGAAGACAACAAGAGAATCTATAATTTAAGAATAAGAAATGTGAATGAAGAAGCAGGAATACAAACAGGTGAATTACAAAGGCTATTCACAGAAATAATTAAGGAAAACTTTCCAAGCATAGGAAAAGAAAATGACATTTGGTTATGTGAGGCATATAGAACTCCAGCCACCTACAACCAAAACAGAGCTACACCCAGACATATAATAATCAAGATACCAGAAACTCAATATAGAGACAGAATATTAAAAGCTGTCTGAGAGAGGAAACAGATTACCTATAAAGGAAAGCCCATCAGGATCATGGCAGACTTCTCGACACAGACCATCAGATCAAGAAGGGCTTGGAGCAAGTATTCCAAGCCCTGAAAGAAAATAACCTCCAGCCCAGATTGATGTACCCTTCAAAAGTGTCCCTAGAAATTAATGGAGAAACAAGATGCTTCCATGAGGAACAAGATGCTTCCAGTTCCAAAGATGGAGAAACAAGATGCTTCCAGCTCCAAAGAGGAACTGGGGGAATTTGTGACCACCAATCCAACCCTATAGAGAGTATGGAAGGACATTCTAGAGAGAGAGAAAAAAATACCAGGGCTTTAGGAACAGTGGCAGAAAGGCCTCAATGAATGGGGCAGGCAGTAGAATGAAGGAGACAAGTATACAACAAATGGCAGAAAGGTAGCATAGCAGAAATGAGGCAGAGCAGGTTGGCTGAAATCTCTAACATAGATGGCCTTGATACTCTAAAAGAAAAAAGACAGGTAGAGTAGATCAGGAGGTAGGGCCCACTGAGATGCTCTGTAAAGGAACTATAATCAACCTGAGAGGAGGTTTATGGATCAAAAATCAAATATGAGAAAACAATGCTCTCTGTGATAGGGAGCCCCAGAGAAATAAGAGCAACTTGACCACCACCTGTAGATAGGTTGGAAAGACAGGATACTTATGTGCAGTAGAGAACTACTCAGCTGTAATGAAGGAAAACCTTGAGGCTTTTGTAGGTAAAGGAATACAACCTGAGATCAAGTTCAGGAGTGAGAAGGTTGGGAACCACTTAGGTAAAATGCAGGTTGCCCCCCAGTCTAAAAACTGAGGGAGTTGGTGGGACTCAAAATGTGCAGCACCCTGTGGGAGTGAAAGGGGAGAAATAGCCAAAAAAGAAGGCAGGGGATATTGTTAATAGTGCACCAGGATTTAAAACACACATTACTCACACCACTCTGCTTAGAAGGATTGTATTCTGTTCCAATTTGTCTACTTATACTTGATTTCAGGGCACAGACAGTTATCCTGAAAATAGCGGGATATAGTATGGTAATCATCCTTAATTTCCTATTAACTTAATCTAAAGCTCTGTATAACTTACACTGTTTTACCATGACTGATCTTAATTGAATCTGGTTTGTTAGATTGCTGTATTGTATTAATAGATTTTATTCAAAGCTGTTATGATTGATATTATCAAATCTGAGAGTATAGGCAACTACACTGAAAATAACAAGATTTACTAGAACATTCACTCTGGTTTGATTATTACCTGCCTTTGAAGTTTTATACTGTCTGCAATGTTTTATTTTTACTAATATTGTTATGCTGCTATATTAAATTATACTGCTATATTCAATTATGCCTGATGATATAGACAATTCTATTGAAGATAATGAGACAACACAGTAACCATTGTAGATCACTTTGTACTGTGGTTTTATATGACTTTTTGGTTTCATGTTTTTATAGGAATTTTTTTTGTTTTGTCTTGCTATGTTTTGTTTTTCCCTCTAATACAGAAAGGATAGAAATACATGTAGAAACTCATGCATGAGTAACTGTTTACAGTCTCACTGTTTGAATATATACATTGAATGCTTTAATTTTGTAACTGGAACAACTATTTCTAAGAGGACAATATGTAATTTATTGAATAGTGATTTTTTACTGTTTATCTTTTTTTTGAAATTCTGTATTATTTCTTCCCTTTTCATGTTTTTTTTTCTCTTTAAATAAAATAAGATAAAGAAGAAACTGTGCTGAAGATTATGGAACAGTCCATAATGGACCAACAACAGTGATTTTTATAAAATGTGTTTATATTTTAAGTTTGCAGACACCATGAGGACTTATACATACCATGATGTTTTCAAGGGCATAAACTTCGTCGCATGGGTAAATCTAGTTGAAATCTGCGTTAGGTGGCAGAGCTATCTTTTTGTGGTGAGAACAGTTAATATCTACCGAGGATTTTTCAGGAATCCAGATGAGCTCTCTGGATCTTATCTCCTCTACCTTCCTATTCTTCGGCTTCCATTGCCCAACCCACCTGAAGATCCCAGTGAGCACTGTTTTCTGCTCCTCTGCAGTTTCTGCTTCCACAGCTGAGTGAGGTCTGCAGGGTCCGTCTTTCTGACCTGGCTACTGTGAGCTTGGCTAAAGTGAACCAGACCAGGTAGGTCTCTGCAGAGCTGCTGAGGAAAGGCAGCCATGGTGCACTGAGCATGGGAATGAGTTAATGTGGCCTTTTGGAGAACAGTATGGCATTTCTTCAAAAAATAAAGATCCAGCAATTCCAGTGCTGGGTATTCATCCTGAGAGAAGTTAAACAGTAAGATTAAAACATTTGTGATCTCTGTCTGTCTGTCTGTCTGTCTGTCTGTCTGTCTGTCTGTTTTTCTCTCTTTTTCTTTTTGCTGCTGCCTTTCATGGCCACCAGTATCTGGAAATGCACACATGCTGTCCTGTCACCAGATCCAATAACTTCTCAGATCTGAAACCTAGTCTGGTGGGGAGGGAGCCAAGGTCATTATTGGGTTTAAGCCAGCTGTCTCCCAAAAGCTTTGATTTGGGATCCTGTGTTTTTACCTCCCAATATCTGTAACAACTCAGCTTCCTTAGGTAAGTGTGGAAATCTATTTCATCACCTGTTGTGGACTCTGCTAGAAGAGAAAGGAGTTCTAATGCACACCCCAGCTGGCCTCCCCACGTAGAGCCTCCCTGACACTAATGCTGCATCCCAGCCTCCACCAGCTTGTGTACCTGAGAAGGAGGAAGAGCAGGGGAGGCCAGGAGAGGAGAGGACCCCGCGGTGAAGATGTTGAGGTCGTGGTGAGAGATGAAGCCTCTTCTTCAGAGGGTCTGGGGTGTGACGGGGAGTCCAGGGGGAGGGCGGGGTGGAGCACCCTGCCTCAGGACTCTCTGGAGGTTTATTCCCTTTGATCTTCTGAAATGGAGCTGTAGGTTTTAGATAATTACCATGGTGACTAAGTTTGTAGAAATGAACGTTCTGCAGGGAATTTCCTCTTCTAATTTATTTGTGTTTAGAATCATCTTTGCCCTGGGGAATTTGACTGAGATGAAGCAAGACTGTGAAATTATAATGTTGCCATAGAAAAGGACTGAAATAGAGCCTGGCCGCACCCTCCCGTCCCCCTGGCTCCTGTCAGAGATTGTCCCTGGGGGTGGATGGTGCTGTCCCCAGGGGAATCTTTGCTTAAACTTTCATGGTTCCTACCTGTGAAGCAGTGTCCTTTAAGTGGAACTCATCACTTCTGTAGAAACTTGAACAGCTCTTTAGCTGGCTGTGTCTTTCGTTTCCTTCCATGCGATAATTCATGGCAGCATTAAGAAATGCTCTACATCACCATATGCTTTTCTCTGAAGTGTGCGTTTCTGCATTGTGAAACTAATATTTTAATGAAATAAGAGAAAATAGCTATATAATTTCCCCATTTCCCCACCTTCAAATAAATGTTTTTCTTTTAATTAAAAAGGCACCATAATATTTGTTCCCATCTTCTAATGCTCAGGATCCTGCAGGAGCTAAGGGAACTGCTGACTTCCCTCTGAATACATTGCTGACTGCTGTGCCCAGGAGTGGGCATGAGCGGGTGAGAGCTGGGCAGGGACAGAGTCGTCCCAAGTTGTGTACAGTTTGGTCTGGTCCCTTCCATCCCTGGGCTCCAGGCCTCTGTCACCTGCCCAGCATCTTCTGGACCAAGGCCAGGTGGTCAGGTATAGAGAAGATGTCAGCCAGAGCTGAGGTCATTACTGGGTGGAAGAAAGCTGTCTCCCAGGGGCTTTGGTCTGGGGTCCTGTGTTTTTACCTCCCAAGATCTGTCACAACATAGCTGCATTGGTAAGTGAGGAAATCTATCTAACCACCCTTTGAGGAATCTGCTAGAAGAGAAAGGAGCTTTAATGCTCACCCCAGCCAACCTTACCAAACACAGTCTCCTCCAGTGTCACTTGGAGCAGGATCTAGGACCCCAGGGCAGCTGTGTGACTGTGGTGACCCCATGTGTGTGTGTGGGGCATGTGCAGAGGACCAAGGGAGGCTGGCAGAGGGAGGGGAGGAGCACAGGGAGCCGCGGGAGATTGGTGTCATACCCACTGGAGACAGGTTCCTTGCAACAACAACATGGTTAATCTCATTTTATTTTTCAGCTGTCTGCTGGACTTGCAGAGTATTTTGGATTGTGGAATTTTTTAGGTCATTATTTACTTTTAGTGTCACAAATCAACTGTGTCCTTAGAATATTTAAGTCTTTTGAACACAATAATATCCAGTTTCAGGAAAGAGTGTAAGCTTCCTTCCAGAGGTATTATAAATATACACGTGCATCATGCTCATCAGCATACCTATGAGACACCAGGTACTCCGGAGGCTGAGACAGGAGAGTCACAGCCTGTACAACACACTTTTGAAAAAAGCAAGGAAGGAGACCCAAGATGGCCAACTGAGTGGTAGCATGATAGAAAGCCTCTCTGAAAAAAAAACTCAGATGCTAGAATCTAACAACATGGAGAAAGCCAGACAAAAGGAGAGGAATTCTCATGACCCAGGGAGAAACTGAGAGAAAAGAAAAAGAAAAAAAAAGGAAGAAGAAAAAGAAGAAGAAGAAGGAGAAGAAGAAGAAGAAGAAGAAGAAGAAGAAGAAGAAGAAGAAGAAGAAGAAGAAGAAGAAGAAGAAGAAGAAAAAGCAGCAGCAGCAGCAGCATGGATGGAGGGCTGGAGCTGGGAAAGTTCTGGTCACTGTACTGGGTACATCTTAGAGTCTGATGACTCAGAATCAAGCTGAAGTCACAGCCCTGCTGAGAGCAGGGGCTGGTGAGCTCAAGACCCTTGGCTGGAGGAGGCACTGTGGCAGGGAGTGGAAACAGAGAGTCGAGCTATGCAAACTTTGGTGAGTGATGGGCACTGGATTCCCCAGAGTGGGATGACTGGCTAGATGACATTTTGGAGTTGGGTAGGGCCAGCTTGAATCAAAACCCAAGGTGGTGCTGGTCAGTTTCTCTGGTCCAAAGCAGATTGGTGGGAGCTGCTTGGGTTGGGCCAGGCCCCTGGTTGGAACCCAATAGTGAGGGATGAGGCTGTCCTGAGCCAGTGGCATCCCCAGAGAACACACAAACTGAGGCATCCACTGGGTGACTGATGTAGGGGGAGGGGCCAGCTCACAGTGTGCACCTCACAGATCAGCAGCAGATGGGGGGGGTGGCACTTCCCTAGCCAGTGTGCTACAGAAAAACTATGGGCAGTGTGAGGGGTCTGGAGACTTCTACCACCCACCCATCAGAAGGGGGCCAGAAATATGACAAGACAGACAAAGAGCAAAAGGCCTCCAACTGCTGAACCAGGGATAGTGAGTCCAGTAGAGGTAAATGCAATCATGTAATATCAGACACAGCCTCATCAGAAATAAAGAAATACTTCCATGACCTGATTGACAAATTTAAATCTGAAATTCTAACTCAAGTGAAGCGAGATATAAGAAGATTAAAAGAAGAAATACTGGGTAATCCTCAAGTAGACACAAATGAAAGAATGGAGGAACCCAGAGAAAGGAGAGAAGCCTTTGATGAAGAATATAAACAAAATCTAGAATACAGGAAACAGATCCAAAGAGAATATCAGGAAATTAAAAACTCCATTGAAAGCTGGCAAAACCTTTTAACAGAAACTAAAGGCAAACTTTCAAAGCTTGAAGATAGATTTGCAATGTATGATTGCAAAAGGAAGGATCTCTTAATAATAACAAGGAACCAGGAAGCAATGATACAAAGGCTAGAAGATGACAAGAGGATTCATAACCTAAGAATAAAAAATGTGAATGAAGATGCAGAGACAAATACAAATGAAATAAAAAGTCTATTCACAGAAATAATTAAGGAAAACTTCCCAAACATAGGTAACAGAAGTGAAGTTCAGATAAATGAGGCATACAGTACTCCAGCCAGCTACAGCCAAAACAGATCTACACCCAGACATATAATAATCAGGATCCCAGAAATCCATCATAAGAACAGAATATTAAAAGTGGTCAGAGAAAAGAAACAGATTACCTATAAAGGAAAACTCATCAAAATCACAGCAGACTTCTTGATGCAAACCATCAAATCAGGAAGAGCTTGGAGTGAAATATTCCAAGCCCTGAAAGAAAATAACCTCCAACCCAGATTGATGTACCCTGCAAAGATGACTCTCAAAATTAATGGAGAGACAAGATATTTCCACAACAAAGGGGAACTGGAGGAGTTTGTGACCACCAATCCAACCCTGCAAAGAATATTGAAGGACATTCTAGAGAGACAGAAGAAAATCACCAGGATTCCAGGAACAACGGCAGAAAGGCCTCAAAGAAAGTGTCAGACAGTGGAATGAAGGAGAAAAGTAAACTAACAATGACAGAAAAATAGCATAGCAGAGATAAGACAGAGAAGATTGATTATATCACTGTTTTACCTTGACTGATTTTATTTGAATCTGGTATGCTTGAGAATATCAAGTCTGAGAGTAGAGACAACTACTTTGAAGATGACAAGATTCAATAGGATACCCATTCTGGTTGGATTATTAACTGCCTTTGAAGTCCTATAATGTCTCCAATATTTAGTTTTTATTAATAGTGTAATGCAATGTTAAGTTTAATTATGTTTAACAATATAGACAATTTTATTGAAAATAACAAGAAACATCATAGTAACTACTGTAGATCACCTAGTATAGTAGTTTTATATGTTCTTTTCATTTTATGTTTCTCTTGGAATTTGTATTGTTGACTTGTTTTGATTTGTTTCTCCCTCTAATACAGAAAGGCTAGGTACACACGTAGAGACTTATACATGTGTAGAACTTCTAAGTAGTTTATGAGAATGGATTATAGTTATTGTAAAGAAAAAAGAGAAAAAGAAAGTATTCTAAAGGATATAACTGCATATATGTTTGAGTGTGTAGGATTGATAACCATATTACTAATTTTTTGTTGGATAGATGAACAGAACTTGTTGCAGTCTCACTGTTTAAATGTCCACTTTGTAGGCTTTACTTTTGTAACTTCAACAACTACTTCTAAGAGGAAAATATGTAATTATCAATTAGTGATTTCTTACTGGCTACTATTTTTGTTTTGTTTTTGAAATTTTGTATTATTTCTACCCTCTTTGTTTTAATTTTTTCTATAAACAAATAAGAAAAGAAAAAAGCAAGGAGTCATAGAAGAAATCAAGGAGATATTTAAAAAATTCTATAATCAAAATGAAAGTGTACACATATCTTAACAGAACCTGTGGGGCACAGTGAAAGCAGTTGTGAGAAGAGTTCATTTCTGAGTGCCAACATTAGAAAACTAAAGGAGAACAAATTAGAAAAGTAAAGAAGTGTTTTAAGGCCTTAGAAAAACAATAAAGCAAGCCCCATATCAGCAGAAGGAAAAAAATAATAAAAATCAGAGCGGAGATCAATGAAATAGAGACTAAAGCAACAAAAAAGAAAAGCCCTAAACAGCCCAGTAAAAGTCATTTGAACAGACAAAGTCAACACTGACTTTGCACAAACAAAACAGCAGAGGACAGTCAGGAGCTTACACAACAATTACAAATTCACTGATAAGGAATTCAGGAAAAGAATCTCACATAATACACACACACACACACACACACACACACACAC
>PVLA01014598.1:0-29602 GCA_004027455.1 Hydrochoerus hydrochaeris | reverse complement strand
CAGCAAAATTTTTGTATTAATTTATTTTGAGTCCTTCTTATGAGCTAAATTGTGTCAAAATTCATATGTTGAAAACGTAAACCCTACTACCTCAGATTGTGGCTGTGTTTGGACACAGAACATTTAAAGAGTATTTAAATAAACATTGTTTTGCCCAGCTGCATTGAAATCCAGTAAAACTTCTGTTTTTACAAGAAGCACAGATGAGGACAAGGAGCAGGAATCTCGCACACATGGATAGGCTAAGCCACAAGCCAGAAAAGCCACAATGAGAAGCATGTGACCTAGAAGAAAGGAAAGCCTTGGCACATCTGTCTTGAATTTGTGGCTTTCAGGACTATAATTGTTTAAACTATTCTCTGTGTGGTATTTTGTTGACAGCCATCAAAAATCAATACTCTTTTTAACTTTCTCTTTTTCTAATCACACTGCATCCTACCTAACAAAAACCAGGGCCCTTAGCAACAGAGCTGTGAATCACCCCTTTTGCATGCCCAAGGCTCTTGTGAATTCAAATGGGCATACAAGAGCCCAGGCAATGGACAGTCCGGGTGAATATGAGCTGAAGAACACAGGGAACGGGCAGGAGCAGTGTGGTGTGTAGTAGCTGCCTTCTCATCTCTGCGAAGGTGGATGATGCTTCAAATGTTGGCTATACAATGGAATGAAGCAAGCTCATGAAGGCACTCTGGCATGGTTTGGAAGACACCCTCCCTGTAATAACTGAGTGTAGACAGCTCTGCTATCCAGCCCCGTGCCACTGGACACTTCCCTGGTTACCCGCTGTCCAGTCTGCGGCCAGCAGACTGTGGTTATGAACTAGTCCAGCTGCAGCAACTACTGGATTTGCAAGCATCTTCTAATAACTCTGTTGTCTAGCCAGGTATCCCTGAACTCTGTCTTTTTCTACTAGTGGAGCTCAAATAACTCTATCCTTTCCTAGTGATATTGTAATAACTCTTAACCTCAACAAACCATCGCCAAGTGTTTTCTTTGGTTGTTTGGCAGCCTGCTTTACTGCAGCCAGCATATTTGCAGTGTGGACAAGATGCACATCAGCCACCAGGAGGGAACAATTCCAGAACAGTTAATGTGACTGTGCTTGTTTCCTGGTATTCTTATAAATCCCACATTTCTGTGCAATGCAGATTTGTCACTTTATAAGAATGTCCTATCTCTTCCCCTCCTCTATATATACTCATATATATATTTGTAAAAATGATTCAATTCCCAAATAAGGTAATTTATCCATTTACCTATTACATTCTGTCCACACTGCTTATTAACACCTCATATTAGACACTGTATGCATAAAATACAGATATCTGAAATATTCAGTATTGAAAAATGCAGCTGTTCATCAAGAAATTGTCTCTTACAAAAACTATGTTTAAATGTTTTCTAGCAGTTGTTGACACTCTGGTCTCCTCCAAAATGGAAGTATAAAGGAAAGATGAAAAGAATAATTTCATCTCATAAGCATTGTCTTTTAGAGAATATGTCTGTCTTTTGTTATGCTCTACACATCATTTCTGCAAATAATGACTATGCCAGGTCTAATGGTGAAATAAAACAGGAGAAAGGCCACGAAAGACGATGGTGTTATAAACATAGTTTTTATAGGCATTGTTTATCCTAATTTTGTGCTGAGTCACAAGTTTCTAGCTCAACAATATTATCAGTGAATCTCTAGTTGGAAATGAGATCCTTTCACATACACACTTTAATCACCATTTAGCTGTCACAGGGTTGAACTCAGTTCCATAATGCAGTCAGTTCCAGTAATGCAAAGACACAAGCGAAGGCTGCTTGATACCTCCAGGGGAATTTGTTAAGGAACCAGATCCAGGGTATCCTCCTTACAGATGCTGCAGAAAATGAGTGGATCTGGAGTCACCTGGATCTCAGTTAAGCTTTCAAAGGCTTGCAGAGCCCATCAGCGCTGGCTTATGCAGCAAGGTAGAGTCTCTCTAAGAAAGTGATTCACCCAGAGATGTGGGTGGATAATAGTGAATTTTATTTTTGTATAACTGTCTTTAAAACTGTAAACCAAGCCTTAAAGTAAGCCACATTGCTCTGACATTAGAAGATACTATGAATTACACATAGTAATCCAATTATATAATAACTTACTGATACTAATGTTGATTTGTAACATTTTAAACATTTTTTAGAAGTGAAAGGTATTGGATAAGACCAATATAATTATGATTGCAAATTAGAATTGTTTTTGTCTCATTTATTAAGTAATGAATATCATTACTGTAACAAAGGATTTTGTTTGGTGAAATTGAATATGTCTTTACTACAGTTTTTTTTTTTTTTTTGTCTTTTTTTGGAGACAAGTTCTCGCTATGCGGTTCAGGCTGGCTTTGAGCTCACTTTGTAGCACAGGCTGGTCTCGAACTTGCCACAGTCCTCCTGCCTCAGCCTCCTGAGTGCTGGGATTACAGGCATGAGCCACCACACCTGGCTCAGTTTTGTTTTTTAAAAATAAAAATTTTATGCTTTTACCTTTGATGTTATGAAAGAAAAGTGGATATATGAGTAGTACCTAATCTCAAAATATGGATTACCAATTTTCTCAGGTCCTTCATCAACTAAATGTGATGACAAAGTGTGATGCATCAGGTAGTTAATGCGATCAATGTAATAGTCAAATATTTACATAAACCATGTGTCAGGCAGAAAAAATTTTCCTGCCAACCTTTTAGTTTAAAATATACAAAAAACAAGGACATTGAGTAGATATAAAAAAACTGGATTTCCGAGGAGGCCCTTGTCCTCCAAAGCTGCTGGAACACTTTATCTGTAGCAGTGTACATTGCCAGTTTAATAGGACAAGCTCTCTGTGTATTTTCAAGGGAAAATAAAACACACAAAGAAAATATCCACTTGCTGGTTTCCCTTAGCTGAAAAACTTCAAACAAAACTGTCAAAAAGAAATTGACTTTCTTTTTTCTTATCATCCCTAAAGAAAAATCCCTAAATTAGGATACTCATTAATGGGAAAGTATGGAGATTAAATGAGGATCTTAGATGTTGTGGTTAAAGACAGAAAAATAGATGAAATAGACAAAAAATACTCTTGTTAACACTGAAGTTTCCAAGTAGTTGAAAGACTAACTACTGGAGTACTCAAGATTTTAGCATTTGATTGATTGAATCTTTAATAAATACTGTATAAACAGCCAAACACAGTACTTGGGAAATAGTACTTTGGTCACTTGATCTTAAAATATTATATCAAAAATCTTACGGACATTCACTAAACTGGCAAAAAATAAAAACTCATATAAAAGTCCAGCTTTATGGAATCCAACCCATTATTTTGTAATTTAATTTAATTTTTTTTTGTACTGGGAATTGAACTCATGACCTTGAGCTTGCCTGGCAGCATGGAGCTGCAGCCCGGTCCCACCTGTCATTTCCTCATTCTCTCACACACCTCGCAGCCTGCACATCCGGCCTCCCTCGGGTTATGCTGAAAGAAGTATCGCTTTTGGGCACCCAGCTCTCCATTCAGCCTCTTCTCTCAACTCCTGTCTACTCCTCTTTTTTCTACCCATCATTATCTTACCTCAGAAACCTTGTGACAACTACCTACGAGGGGGTTTAACTTTTTAAAACTTCAGCTTGTGCCCCGTGCTTGATTTTATTAATTCCATAAATTGTTTTATTCATAATCGCAGGAGTAATGGATTAAGGCTCAAAACTGATCATATTAATCACCTATTTCAGTATTTCTCTGTGATTTACAATTCACTTACAATAGATAAATACTGAAAGATAAATGGATCAAATCCTTTATTTCTCCATTTCTTCATTATAATCCAGTCACACTCTTAAGCAACTTAGTTTTCAAAGATATTTTCTAACTCAGATGATTTTCTTTCCCTTATCCCAGTACCTGGAATCCTAGACCGTTCTGTCTGACTCATTCAATAGTGTGTAACTTTCTATCACTTCAGGTTTCACTAAAATGTCACTCTCTTAGAAAGTATCCCCCTAACAAACTGCATGTTATTCTCTGAGAGTATCCTAATGCATCTCCTTGTTTAGTTTACTTACTACACTTAAAATATCCAAGAATCATCTCCTTGGAATACTCTGTTTTTATAGACTTTTTGCTCCATTATTAGAACAACAAGTTCATGTGGTGAGAAACAAGTTATTTATTTGAAGCTTAAAAATCATCTGGCATAGAGACGAGACACAATAGAAATCAGCTAAGATAATGATGAAATTAACAGCTGAAAAATGATGAAAAAGAAGCCAAAGGAAAAAATGGTGTATGTTGTCAGAAACAAACATCATACGTGAGCAGTGGAAGGAGCTATGCTGATCATTTCTCTCTGATTTTTCACATTGTTCTTTCATCCTTTTCTATTATTGCAGAATGACTTTTCTATTTTTTATATTAATATTTTTGGAGAAGGAAAACATGAACAGTTCTGAGCTCTGGCTGCACAGACTCTTAGGATGAAATGAGCTTAGCTGTGTGGAACTTCTCTCCACACGTTTTTGATGAGAGACCCTGACATGCTTTCCATGCCCTTGGGGTCCTCTAACCGCTCAACTAGCAGTAACTAAACATCCTTGAGCAATTACAGGATACTAATCATACTGAAAGAGCAGAGAGCAATATATTACATATGTATTTTATATTTTTCATGGAAAAGGTAAAGAATAAAATTATCACTATAAGAAGAGATATGAAAGAAAATCTCTTAAAATGATTTAGTAAAATGAAAATTAAATATATTTTCTAAATTATAAATAAAGCAGTATGTAACAATATTATCAATAAAAACAAAAATAAGGGAAGAAATATGAATGAATAATTACACATGCTTTGGAGAGAGAAAAGAATAATAAAAGGGATTGGGAGAAAACTACATGCAGTAAAAAATAATGTCAACAAATTTAAAAATAGTATAATTTTCACCACTATAATATTGTAAAGAATTAAAAGAAAATCAAGTAGCCTATAAATAGATCTGAGCATATATAAGTATGTATTTTTGTCTCAACTAATAAAAATAAAAATAGGAACAAAAGTTTATAGAATAAAGTTAGTTCAAGATTAAAAGAAATCTCATCCAAGAATTGCCAAAGGTTTCTCATGAAACTACCAAAATACAATTACTTTAATTTGTAGCTCTTTCCTTTTCTTTGCTAAACATGAAATTCTAAAGAACGCATGGCTCCTGGAAACATGACCCAGATCACTGAGTTCATTCTCACAGGGGTCTCATATCGTCCCAAGCTGCAGCTCCCCCTCTTCCTCGTCTTCCTGGGCATCTATGGGCTGACCATGGCAGGGAACCTGGGTATAATCACCCTCACCATTGTGGACCCCACTGCAAATCACCATGTACTTCTTTCTCTGATATCTGGCTGTCATAACTTCAGCAACTCTACTGACTTTGCCCATAAAATGCTGAGCAACTTCTTAGCAGATAAGAAAACCATGTCCTACTATGCCTGCACCACCCAGCTGGGAGGATTCCTGGTTTGCCTGTGGCTGAGATCTTCATGATGGCCATGATGGCCTATGACCAATATGTGGCCATCTGTAAGCCCCTGCTCTACACAGTGGTGATGGCCCAGAGGGCCTGTCTGCTGCTCGTGTCCCTCACCTGCCTCTATGGCCTTTTCACCGCTCTTGTAGTTACACTGCATGTGTTTGCCCTGTCTTTTTGCTCTTTCAGTTTCATCAATCATTTTTACTGTGATCATGCCTCTGGTAGCATTGTCCTGCTCTGATACTCATGTTATTCAAATACTCATCTTTCTATCTGCAGGGATAAATTTTTTTTTTTCCATGAGGATAGCTGTAATTTCCGATTTCAACATTGCTCTGTCTATTCTAAGAATACGGTCATCAGAAGGGAGGAAGAAAGCCTTTTCCAGCTGTGGCTCACATGTGACAGCTGGCACTGTTTTCTATGGGACACTGCTGTTCTTGTATATACAGCCTGGGACCAAGCACTCCCTGTATGTGAAAGCGGCCTTCCAGAACTTTGTGACAAACCCATGTGGTTCCTGTAAGTGAATGTAACTATAGATCCACATCAATAAGCAGAGAGGGAGAGAGGGAGAGAGAAGGAAGGAGGAAGGGAGGGAGGGAGGAGGAGGAGGAGGAGGAGGAGGAGGAGAGAGAGAGGGATTTCCATTGGCTGCTAATGTCACAATAAGAGTCAGGTGTTTTTCTTTCATTTAGACTTCTTGCAATCCAACATGAGGGAGACATACATTGTATAATAAATTAAGCTTTACTGAGTTGTAAAGAGTGAAGTAGAAATTCATCCACATTTCACTGCTGTAGGCAGTTTATATCTGAAATCAAAGTTTCCAGCTGTAAGGAAAACACAAAATTCCAAAATCATTAAAAAAATTTGAATGGGGGAAAATGACAAAAAACAAGTAAGTAAAGTTTATGTTTTTTACTGTTACTTTCTGTGGTTTGTTTTTTCTACCATGTAGGTAGAAATATGTACCATATAGGTAGACAGTGGATTCCTCATTCTTGAATAACTCTATATATGAATGAAATGCATTGTATAGCCATGACCAATTTTGAACTGAAGTTTATATTCCAAATATAGCATTTTGAAGGACTTTTTGTGAACAGATACAGCCATTGATTTTATATTTTATAAATTATAATAATAGTGCAATAGAAATTATTTTATTCCAATCAACATGAATTTTATAGTTTTAAATTAATCACAGAATTACACAAAAAGAATTATTTTTATTCTTTAACAACTTATCATTTTCCCTACAAAAATGATCATTTTTCTTTATTGGGAAAATAATTGTACTCTTTTGATATCATTAGATTTTATGAACCATGTGCATTTGAGCTCTTTCTATCATTAGAGAATATATTTAAATGTTTTCAAAAAATGGTTTTGATGGCCAGGGATGTAGCACAATGGCCTAAGTGCCTGCTTAGCAAGTGTGAGGTTGAGTTCAATCCCCAGTACCAAAAAAATGAAAATAAAAAAAAAAATGGTTTTCTGTTCTTTAATTGTTCCTGGTCAGTGATTTTATACCTAAATGTATTTTACAATTTTAAATGTATGGATATGGCATTTCTGTATTTCTGAATTGTCAAATCAGAATAACATGTTAAAGAATATAAGCCTATATTTAATAAATGTGTCAGGGTATTACAACTTACAATCATGAACATTAGTCTTGGCACATATTAAAGAACTTAAATGAAGAATATATTTCAATTTCTGTGTGTAGATTTTCCTTACATATAGTGGGCTCTGGTGTTGAAATGCTTCCTCACCTATAGCTGGTAAATGTTGAGGCATCATAGTTGTTGCACAGGACAGGGCAGGTAACCCTACAAGAAAAGATTAGCCTCAGAATCATGGAAAAGTTTTGACTGTTATTGTTGGGAGCCTTTGAAACTGGAAATTGAACACAGGTGCAGGCTGCTGCATGGCTGGGGTAAGATAAGATAAGGGCTGGAGACACCTGGCTCCAGCTCCAATTAATTAAAGACTGTAGCCCCAGGCATTTCACCCTGTGATGAAATGCAACATGCAGATCTCCTCCTAAGATACTTCTCCTTGGTAACATAATTTGTTACTTGCCAAGTCCTTGAGCCTCTCCCAAAGTCTGTTCGATTTCCTGCATTTTCCATTCTAACCCCCTAAATATATACAGGCCATCCAGAGACATTCCCTGTCTTAGCCACCAGAGTTCCCGAACTCTGCAGAGGGTTTTGATCCTCCCGGAACCATAAAATCATACCACTTATCTATTTAGGCTTTCACCATACACTCACTTGGGAGATTGGGGATCCAGGCCAGGTCCCCGATATAGTATAGCTGCACATTTGCCTTAATTCTCTGGAGTTTTTCTTTACAAAAACTGAAGTCAGGCTTCTCAGATATTGTTTCAATTGAATATTAGTTTTGTAGTACATAATTTGCTGTTTTTTGAGTGTCCAATAATTTTTATGTAGAAATATTAATGTTTTTCTCTGAGGCAACATTGTAACCACAACACTCTAAGTCTAAGATATCCTTCTTTTATTTTCTTTTTTCCATCTGTGTAGTGATTAATAAATGATTATGTATGAACACCTTGCCACTGAGACAGCCTATATCCTGTTCAATCTATGAATGATCTAATAGTCTGTTGATTATTACTATTATTATTTATTCTTATCTTACATAGTGTACAAGGGTGATCTTTCTAAGAATAGCCACTGAATTCACAATTGTTTGAAATCATCTCTGTGAATGAGTTTTTATTACCAAAATTACTGTTCAGGCAACATTAATCCTAAAAGCTGTAAATGCTCACAATATGCATAAGAAATCACAATTCTAGATGTTTACCAAATTGACTAGATTTACACTATGTAAAACCTCAGTGTGTGTGTGTGCATGTGTGTGTGTGTATGTGTGTAATCAAATCTATTGATAACTGACAAATGCTGAAAGCAACCAAATTCCTTTACCAGATGAAAAAATAATCAAGCTGTGACCCATCCATACAAAGCAGTACCACTCAGAAAGACATGCCAGTGAACTATCAGGAAACACAAGGAAACAAATACAGCTTCAATGCATGTTTGGTGTGAATAAAGCCAGTCTGGAATAAGTATACTATTTTACTTTTAAGAAATTATATAAAAGAAAACTCTAGCAACATGAGTCATAAATGGAAATAAAGCTATTTGCAAGTGGTTTCCTGAAGGCTGGGAGGAAAGTTGTAGAAGGGAATGGATAAATGAAAGGAAAAGGAAGGACTTTCCTGTGGTGAAACTGTCATCCTGCTTTGTATTGTGATGTGGATACATGGCCCTGTGACATTTTCAAATGCTCATAAAGGTCTATATAACAGAGAGTAAACTATTAAAGGCAAATGCAAAATCAAAAATAAATAATTTAAATGATCCGAGGACTCTGAAAAATAAAGAATTTAATAAAATAGTCTCCTGTGTTGAGATGGCGGAAGCAATTTTTCTGCAGTGGGTACTGACAAATCTGCCATTCTAGGTAACAGGAGAGAGATCAGAAAGTACTCGTCACCTAAAATCCTTTGAGATTTAATATGACAACAAAAATACCTCAACAGTTAATGCTCAGTGGTTCACCTATGCAAGTCAGGTGAAAAAAATAACTATTGAGGAAATGCAGATTCTCCATACAGAACAATGAACTTTGTACTTTACCAAATGGTAAATCAGGGATTCTGTCTATTTCTATAAGCCTTCTGATAATTTAAACATTTTAATGAATAAGAAATTGATGCCTCATGTTTTCAAAAATAAAACCTGTCTCACATGAAGCTAAGATATTAAAAATACAGAAAACTGGTTCTGTAGAAATTTCATAGGGAATGAAATGTGCTAATTTTTAAAACCAAGTGTCATATTCCTGAAACTTACTGATGTTGATGTTATTTTATCACCATAATAAAATAATAATGTGTCTTAACCCCTATTTGTGAAGGTAAACCTAACCATCAAGATTGATCTGTATAGAGAATTCACTGGATTGCAGGGAATCATTAACATCATCAAGCTTGTGCAATGCACACTGGCCATGGGTTCAGTTCCTGTTTCTATAAATGTCAAAAATTCCAAACATCTTGAGGTTCTTTTTCATCAAAACAGCCTCAGACTACACAGGATTTGTGGTGTTCTAGGTCTCAGGATAAAAGTTTGTTTCTTGTGCAACTTCCTGAAGATTGTAAACCAATATACAAAACAATGTCAGGGACCCTGACTGTGTGAGGAAGGAGTGTTGGTGGCAAAGGGAATGTCAGGTCACACACAGTAAGAGAGGAACAAAAATTCCTTGTTCCTGTAACTCAGCATTTCTGTGCAGCAGGAAAGCAGTGAGCAATGTGCACACACACACACACACAGAAACAGAGAGAGAGAGAGTGAGCAAAGGATGATTCTGCAAGAGAAAACTGAAGCCTCTGAGACACAGTGACAAAGCACTGTTCACAGAGGACAGATAGTAGGCAGCTGAGTGAGCTTAAGGCACTGAGTGTCACAGTCACGTGGGGACAACACACTGATCAGGAATGGTGATCCACTCACATGGAAGGGAAGTAGAAAATCAACAAAATTCTCCTTTTGAAATAAGGCAGCAAAACTCCCAACTGCCTTATGTCCTGTATGAGTTCATGTTCTCTAAAATCAAAGAATCAAATTCAGGAACAGTGGAGGTTAAAAGTAGCAGAGGTTAGAGTATATTACCCCAGTTGTAGTTTAAGCAACCAATATTTTGCTGACTGTGTTGAAGTACAGTGCCTGAAAGGAAGAGCAGATTTGAGAAGGATAAAGAGACATATGCCAATGTCCAGCAATTGGCTGGTTTTTACCTCTTGTCATGATTACTCAGGGCTCCTCTGTGGAGATGATAGGCAGAGATGACAGTCTGGCCTGAGGGAGGAGATGAGTGTCCCAAGGCCCTTCAGTTCTGCTGGGCCAGCTGATAGGATGGGTCTGAACCCTGGGGCCTTGGCATCAGCGGGCAATCTGACCTCCAGTGGTCCCCTTTGCAGTTAGGGCATAGCTTGGGGGGGGGGTCCCTTAAGGCAGTCCCTCTTAAGGTGGTCTGGCTTGTGGCAGTGATAGCAGGTAGGTGTCATCATGGAGCACTTCTTGGAACCCTGAGAAACAGACTTAAGGTCTGTGTTTTTAAGGTCACAATAAGGCAGCCCTTTTATGGTCTCTTTGTTTTCTCTCTTTGATTTTCTCCCAGTCCTGATTATAGAATACTAAGGAAGCAGTTTATACTAAATAATCAACTGAACTATCTGGAGCAAAGGCTATCTTTTTCTAATATCTGTAGTTGACTAGGTAATAAACATGTCTTCAAGCAAAATCTGTCCTTCTATTGAATCAGGACCTATGGACATGTGTTTTACTAGTGCCTCTGATAAATGATCTAAGAAGTCATTTCATCTTTTTCCTGAGAAATAGTTGACAATTTAAAATAACTAGAAGGCTTGGTTTTTGTCCTTCTTAGACCTTCAAAAATACACACTTGAAAATGTCCCCTGTTCCAATCTCCTGTGTTGTGTCAGGCCACTTGGGGTTTTGGGTGGGAGCTGCTTGTGCACCAGTGAGGACTAGTGGTCCCCTTGGCTGTCTAGCTCCTGGAAGGCTAAAATTAACAACATGGTATTCATCTCCAAAGGCAATAGTAGCTTTCAATTCTGCCTCTCTCTCACTAGAAGTCAACATTTGACTTAAGAGTAACATTACATCTTTCAGCCTAGCTCATAGATCTGAGTAAATCCTCTAAAGATATCACTGTACTTATCAGGGCCATCTGAAAGTTTTCCTAGTGCTAGCTTAACTTGCTTTAAGTCATTGAGAGAAAGAGACCTATGAATGGGAGTGGTCTCATAAGGATTATACCTGGAACATAGATAAGAATTATCTTTTAATACAAAGAAAGTGTCATCATAATACCAATTCTAACCATTTTTCCTCTATCTTATAATATTATTTTAGTTGTAAAGGAACATCATAATTCATAATTCCCCCTGATATCATTTTGGCTCTAGGAGGTAGGTAGGTCACACATTCATGCAGAGAAATACCAATTGGCTCTTTTCAACATGGAAGTGTTGAAAACCTTTCAGTGCTTAAGAATGCATTCCAAAGGAATAAGGGGCTTTGGCATTGAGTTGCCCATGTCTGTAATGTAAAAGCAAGGCACAAATGTATGAAACCTTTTTTTTCCAGGACCAGGAATCAAACTCAGGGACTTTTACTGAGCTATGAATGATATTGAGCTATCTATCTATGCAAAAAAGGAAATAAAATAAGACATCCCTTTTTATTCCTTTCTAATAAATATTCCCTAGGCACCCCTTGGGTTGAAACTGTACCAGGGCAAGTGGATGCCTTTTGGAGAAAATGGAAGTTAGATTCAGCCTATCCACCCTTGGCCTGGCCTGCAATCCTATCTTCCTAAATAGCTCATGAACTTTTGTTTCCATAAGGAATGCTTAAAGAAGAAAGCATAACTTTGTAATAGATTACTGCTTTTGTTCACTGGAAGAAAGCATACAAAAAGGTGAGTTGGTAATTAGAGGATTTCTCTTGACTGTGCTATCAAGTAGATCACCTTTGGAGATAGATAAGGTGACAAATAACCTGAAGAATTCTAGCCCCAGGCCCTAGGGCAAAGAAGCCTCCAAAACAGTTATATTACCTATCTAATCACCTGGGCAATGTTTTCTAAGGGAGGAATATAGCTAAGATTTATTTAAATTTCAATACCTTTGAAGCTCACAGATTAAACTTATAAATTATCTTCTAGCAATCATATTTTAAGTTAGTAAAAGACACATCAATATTCTAGGCACACAGAGAAGAAAAGCTTATTTACTCTTTAATTAACATAAGTAAATCATTTGCTTATTAGCTGCTGTGGAATGTAAGCAGCTGTTTCAAACTACCTCAGCTTAATCTCTGAAGGGAAGGATAGTCTAAGTAATCTAAATGTCCACTGAAAGGCTTATCAGAGAAATAAAGATGATAGTTAAGTGGAAATCTTCGGTGGTCATGAGCAAACATCCACTGAGGAACATTTGGGTGTCCACCAGAGAGTTGCCCTGGCCAAGAATCCTCAGTTCTCAGTTTCTATCAGCTCAGATAACCAGAGATCAGTCTCCAGAAAGGAATCCAGCTGTCTGTCTGGTCAACATTTCTTTGACACCATTGGCCACTGGCTTCAATGGGGATTCACCAAATAGATGCTGGGGAAACCTGTGCTCTGCTTTTGAGGGTGGCAGCTGCTATAAGAGTGATTAATTAGGTGGCAGAGTAACCACTGTGTGTCAAAATTCTATAATTCTATAGTTAAAAACCTGAGCAAGATCATTACCTAGTGATCTATGAATTTATAATAAAGGTTTTAAAGTCCACAACTTGAGAGGTTGGAGAGCCTCCTTATTCTAAATGTGTTCTCCTGGATGGGCATGATTCCAATGTCTCATCTGACCCAGAGACGGGGTGTGTGTCCCTCATCTAAGATGACTTCACTGTCTTTGGCGTTAGCAAATGCTCATTTTTTATGGACCTAAGAAAGAAAAGATTTGAATACTCTAGAGTTCTTTCTGACTTCACATGCCTCTATGAAGAAAGCACAAAGTGAGAAATGAGTAGAGGTAAACTCAAAGGAAGGAAACTGAAGCAGAACAGGCTTGACATTTCCTCTACAGCATAGAGGAGGATCAGAGCCAGTCTGTCTCAGTGAAACCTGTCCTCCAAGTCTTGAAAACCGGCCACTAGCCTAGTGCTACTTAAATGGTGGAAGGAGTCCCAGTTTTTATTGTAGGCATGTATATTTTCTAAGTCTGAGCTATATTTTATTTAAAAACCATTTTACAGAAGTTTACATTAAAGTCTGTTAAGAATGTTCTATTATTTTTCTCTCTAGTGCTGTTGTTTAAATACACTTAAGCAAGGAGTACCAGTAACACTGGCAACTAATTTAAACTCAACATGTGCAAGCACAATAAAAAATGTACCATTAAAGAAATATCATGACCTTATAATTTTCCCATGTTTCAACTTAGATTTACCATTTTAACAAAACTGTATGAGACAAAGCAATTAAAAACAATGGGCAAATAGCAAGCAATTATCACAAGCAATTATAAGCAACTGGCAAAGGCAAAGCAAAATTTGAAGCATAAAAATTTGTCAACTAAATGCATCCCAGTCCAGAGGCTATGAAACAAAAGTAACCTCTTACTTCCATCCAGCAATTTCAGTGGGACCTCCAAATGGTATAGGGGAATGAAACTCCCAACCTACTATGTCTTGTACAAATTCATGTTCTCTAAAATTTGAAGAATGAATTTTAGGAACAATGGAGGTTAAGAGCAGAATATATTTACTGAGAGAAAGAAAGCTTCTGCCAGAGAGACAGAGACAGAAGGGGAACTGAGTGGGATGCCAGGGACTCTGTCTTTTGCAAGGATTGGCAGGTAAGTTCATAGCTCAGGCACTTGACATTCTGTCAACATGTCACAAAAAACTGTTGGTAAAAAGTCCCAAAAGCTAGTTCCTAAGAACTTCAATACCAAATCTGCAGACTGGCACTAACGTTTTAAGACGCAAATGTACTTAAAACAAATATGCACTTTTATTTTAAGGATTAGATAAATCTTAGTGATAATGCACACTGGACACAGATATATAGACAGTGATTCCAAACACAGCCCCACATCAATGGGGCTCCCAGTGGAGCATGGAGTCTAGTTTTCCTTATCACCTTGTTTGTTCAGACTCTGAAATAAGATTTGTTGGGACACAGATGCAGACAGGACTAGGAGCCAACTGTCATCTGCACCCACCACATGGAAACATGAAAGCACTTCTTCCCTGAGTAAGTTAAAAGAGATTATTTCCAGATGGTGGACTTTATGTTCATGGGTAAGAACATCACAGTAGTATTTTGAGAAAAGAATTTAATTTAAATACAGGTTAGTTCAGTAGGTTACAGTAAAAAAATTTAGAGTACATTTTCTAAAATGCAGTTAAACAGTATTTTCTGGATTTTACTTACTTTTCAATACATATATTCACTATAATATACAAATATTCCTGAATAGTTTGAATTGTATAAAAATTCTGCTTGGAAAAGATCAAGCTTCTGACTGACTAGATTTTATACTGTGAACAAGTTGCTTTCTACTCTTGTAGTAGCTGAGATTTAGCCACATTTAGTAGGGGTACATTAGACAGAGGTCACCACAGCCACTGTAGAGATATTTCCCACAGAAAAGAATATAACTGGAGAGAAAGTGGAGAAACTTTTAAACATCACTGCTAATGTATTTCTTATATTCTCCAGCACCTAACAGCTGGACAGAGCCATTGTAGGAAATGAAGGAGAACAGCTTTCTCATGACCATAAGGTATCTCAAGTCCATCAGAAGAAGAGGTGGACACAGATGTGATAAGTGAGAGGAGAATATAAATGAGATGATGTCCAAAGTGTTTCCAAGACACAATTAGGGGAGATGTTGAGTCAATAGGAGAAGGGAAAGCAAGTAGGGTTTCATTAAAGAGATTGGATTAAAATATGCCTGGAAAGATATGCAGGAAAGTCCCCTTTAATGTCCTTTTTTTTCCTTAAAGAGAAAGGAAGTTGAGATGGCAGGAACCAGAGATGGGTCATGCTGACTGGAACAAGAGGAGTCTTTGCTGTTTCAGAATTGAAGAGAGTGGAGATTGTAAGAATATTCTGTACTATGGTATAAAAAGTCACAGTCAAATTCAAAAATAAGCATGAACTGTCTCTAACAGTCAACATTCAGGGAAGAGACTTGGTTTGAGAAGCAAAATAAGTGAATAACTTATCTCATTTTTTATCTTTGCTTTTTTATTTCCACGTATTTGCTTTCACTTTTCCTAGGTTTTTGGGTCCAAATTGACTTTCATTTTTTTAATATATCATTAGAGATTTGGAAGTTGTGGGCTTCCAAACACTTATTTTGTTACATTTCTGTGTTGTTATGATTGGATATTAAATGTCTTTAATCAGTTTTTAGGATTTCTAGGGTAATATACATTTTACTGAGAATTCTTTGAATTTATTACACAATGCTTCTCAATAAATGTGTTGAGTAAAAATGTTAGAAAAATGTACTTTTCAATTAAAATAAATAATACTTGCTAGTACCTGAAAGTTTTTCATATATTTAGAAGACACATGAAGAACCTGAACTCATTTGTAGAATCCTTTGAAGAGCAATATCCAAATATACATTTTACTGAGAATTCTTTGAATTTATTACACAATGCTTCTCAATAAATGTGTTGAGTAAAAATGTTAGAAAAATGTACTTCTCAATAAAATAAATAATACTTGCTAGTACCTGAAAGTTTTTCATATATTTAGAAGACACATGAAGAACCTGAACTCATTTGTAGAATCCTTTGAAGAGCAATTTTAGCATGTGAAAAGAAATGTATCAATTTTTAAGATTTCCTTTTCAATTTTCAGATGTAAAAGTGAGAGACAAAGGGAGTAAGGGAAAGAAGCAAGGAAATAGGGATTATTGGCATTATGAGGACATTTGCAAATTCAATTATAAAAATTAGTGTGATTAAGAAGAAACAAAGATACACAAATTAAAGCATAACAGAGAAACCAGAATTAATTTTAACAGGATAGTTCCAAGTGATTTGTAAGTTAATACATAAAAAATTTCCATATCTCTTAGAAACCAATCATAACTTTTATTCTAATTACAATTTTAATATAATTTGATATATTGATATATGTTGAAAATTTGGATAGAAATGAGCTCTCTACCAAGAGAAGAAATATGACATATTATACTAAGAGTACAGTTAGGACCTGCAGACTCCCTAGTAGAAATTATATGGCTTTAAAGCCCAACTTATCCAAAACACATCTGATGTTTGGATGTTTGTACTTTATTCTCCCCTTTATAATTTGTAAAATAGGCATAAATATAGGATTTTCCATTAAGGTTTTTGATATAAACATGATATTGTGACTTCCATATAGTTAGTTACCTTGAGTATTTGAAGTATTCACATACTACTGTGATTATGTTGTGACAATAAGCAGTTTGTTTGCATCTGTCCTAGTGACAGTACTGCAGTAGATTCACTGTAGTTTGTGTTGTAAATAACAACACTTCCTCTACAAATGCACATCTGAAACAAGGTAAACTCTCTTTCTAAATAGCATACAAGTCCTTTGCTCCTACACCAAGATTATATGATGTGATTTATAGTCCCTATTTATGTGTTTAAGAATGGAAGGTAGGGAAAAGAAGATACTCTTTTCTCACCAATATCTCTTTCCACCATCTATCCCAAACCAGTGTGATTGCAATGTTTATAGTAGGGGCAAATGAAACACACAGACAAAAACACTTTACCAGGAAGTACAGGATAAAATCACTGCTTGTCTGAATGATGTCATAAACACAGCCCTTGGAAATCACTCTCCTGTTCTCAGCCATGCAGATCTCCTGAGGGCACAAGGCTGACATGAACTTCACACAGGTGACAAACTTCATTCTCTTGGGCCTCACACACATGGTAGGCATTGAAGATGTCCCTCTTCCTGGCCTTCTTATCTATCTACATTTTCACAGTCATGAGCAACCTGGGTTTGATCCAAGTCATCAGAACAGATGTCAGAATCAACACTCCCATGTAATTCTGCCTGAGCAACCTGACTTTCATTGATTTCTGTTACACTTCAGTCATCACACATGAAATGCTGGGGAATTTCCTGTACCCATGAACACTGTCTCCTTAAATGCCTGTGCCACTCAGCTGGGCTGCTTTCTCATCTGCATGGTGTCAGAGTGCTTGCTCCTGGCCTCTGTGGTCTATGACAGGTACAAGGACATTTGCAGCCCTCTGCTTTACATGGTCAGAATGCCCCCAGGCCTCTGTGCTCACCACTTTGCCCCATGGCTACAGCTTCTTGATGGCACTTTTCCAAACCACCCTGATCTTCCACCTCTGCTATTGCCATTCCAACATCATCAATGACTTCTACTGCGATGACATGACTCTGATCAGGCTTGTGTGCTAAGGCACTTGCTCCAAATAGCTGTGGGTTTTGACCTGTGCTGGGGTCACATTCATTGCCCCTGTCCTGATTGTCTTGGTCTTCTATGTGTTGTCTCTGCCACCCTGAGGATGCACTCAGCTGAGAGAAGGCACGAAGCCTTTCCACCTGCAGCTCCCACATGCTGGGGGTGACCATATTCTATGGGATCCTCATCTTCATGTACCTGCAGCCCAGCTCTACTCATTCCCTGGACACAGACAAGGCAGCCTTGGCCTTCTACACAATGCTCATCTCCATGCTGAACCCCCTGATCTACAGTATCTGAACAGGGAGGTCAAGGAGGTGCTGAAGAAAGCTGTGGGCAGGAGCAGCCAGGCTTCTGTGCTCATGAGATTTCAAAACTTAACTCTTTCATAATCTGCTTTCATACCCCTAATAAATCATTTTCTGGGTTTTTTGTTTTGTTTTTGTAGGCAAGTTCACTTAGAATTATACTTTCATAAGTAGGGGATGAAGGAACACTTTATATTAGAAGCTATTTCTTCCATAAAAATGCATTTTATAACTTCTTTCATCTGGTAACTATACAATTATATTTTGTCCAATAATTGACCAAATTTAAGGCTCCCCCAGTGCTCTGTTTAGGGTTGTATGAGTAATATAATATATAATTAACATATGTTACACATAATTAAAGTTTCTAATTAAATTATGGACAACTGCAAACTAGGGGTTTCCACACGGCATAATTTTGCTCTGCAGTACTATTTGGCAATGCAGGTAATTATTAATTGTTAGGACAAGAGCACAGTGCAAATCTGGCTAGCTAGAAGGAGATGGTAGGGATGTTAAAAAGGACCTAAGTTTCACAGCAGAGACCTCTGCACATAAAAGCTCCCGACAAAGTGGGGGATCCCCAGAATTAGGAAGCTCACTGGATACAATTATTTGTTGACAGCTGCCATGGGTATTTCATTCAGATCAATAGGCTTCCTGGGGCTGTTCTTGTTTTGTCTTGCCTTGCTGGTCTCTCCTTACCTGTTCTATCAATTATTGAGATACTAGAATCTTGAGGTAAATATGGTTATTCCTTTGTTATTTATGCATACTTTCTGATATTTTTGTGCTTTTAGTCCAAAGAATAATTTCTCCAAATAATAATGATAAAATTATCTCTGTTTCTTTCAATTACCATTATTAAATGTCTGTTTTAGAGTAATAATTACTGATTTAAACACTTTTTGTAACTTTACTATATTTTCTGCAGCTCTCTTTGGGGTTTTGTTTTCATGGAATAATATGTGGTTTATTTTCAATACATTTTTGATTTTAGATGTACTTTCTGTCAATATTTAGATTAGTTAATTGTGATTAAGCTTTAATGAGGAACCCATTTGGTATCTCTCCTGTATCTCTATTCTCTATTTCTATTCCCTTTGCCATTTCCCTAATCAATTTCTCTACTCTGAAAACATAAGAAAATTAATTATTAATATTGCTTTCTAGCTGGGAGTGGGGGCATATGAGGCCAGGCATGGTGGCACATGCCTGTAATCCCAACACACAGGAGGCTGAGGCAGGAGGACCACTGCAAGTTCAAGACCAGCTTGAGCTACAAAGTAAGCTCAAAGCCAGGTTGAACTTCAGAGGGAGACACTTCTCAAAAAAAATAGCTTTCAATTAAAGTTTTAGCCCATCCTATTTCAGATAATTATTATGTTTGAAGTTATATATTATTTTTCTAACTATACATTTTTAAGTATCTAGTGCCTTTTATGTTTTCTGCTTTCAGCCTTCCTGCTTTGTGTTGAAAGATTTTCCTTAGTTATTTTATTCCTCTTAATTGTCTTATGCCTGTCTCTCACTGGCAAATTCCTCTAATCAATGTGGTAGCTTTTTTGATCAACTCTTGCTACATTGTGGAGCATTTTCCTTAGTATTTATTTGCTTAGAGTTTTTTCCTGAACTTTTTGTATAAGATTTATGGTTTTCCCACTGATTCAATGATATTCCCTAAATGCCACTGTTAAACACTAATTTATTTTACCAAGATTCATCAGTTTTCTTTGAATATACATTTTTAGATAAATTCTAAGCTTTGTTTCATACCCAAGACTGTAAAATTTGATCTATAAATATTTCCCTTAAAAATATCTCCCTTAATTTTTGTTGATATTTATTTTATTTTGTTTTTTAATAGTAGAAAATTTGTTGGAGGAAAAGAATGGGAAATATGAATAGGGAATAGAAATAATTCCTGAAAGACAGGACAGATCTCATATGAATTTTTGTTGATTTTTTTACAAGCATACATTCATGCAAATCTTGATTGAAATATTACATAAATCCTTCAATTTTGTTTTTATTTTTCAAATACATAATAATTTACATTCCCACAGTTAATTATAATCTTAAGACTATGTAGATAAAAAACATTTTATCATAAAGGTAGAGAAGCAGGGAAACACCAATAGAAATGACTTAACATGTCTTTCATTGAAATAAATCAGTATATGACTACCTATTAATGATGTTTTGAAAGGGTATTTTCTCAACTCCAATAAGGCAAAGTTAAAATCTTGCTATCAAAGATGAGTTTTTGCTTAGAAAGAATCAAAAAGACACATGCATATTTCTGTGAATTTGTACATTGGGATCTTTTCCTCTCTACATAAATTACTTCTGAAAATTGACTTTAAATGGCAGTGAAGATCAGTAAGTTCCATGAACTTCTGCTTTAAGATAGAGGAAACAAAATCTGGTCACTTAATTCCAATCAGCATGGAAGGCCTGTTGTTAAGAGGAGCTTTGAAGTTTACCTGTAGTCTAGGCAGAAGACCGGAGAACCAGGATCTGGAGTCAGGAGGCTGAGAACAATACTACCTATGGGGGAAACCTGGAGCCAAAGCCTGAGACAGAGGGCAAGAAAGACAGATGTTCGAGCACAAAACAAGAGAATAAATTTTTCTTCTACCTTTTGCTTTGCTTGTGTATTCAGTCAATAATAGGATGTCACCAGCACTGCTTGGGT
This sequence comes from Hydrochoerus hydrochaeris, assembly GCA_004027455.1. Taxonomy (NCBI): domain Eukaryota; kingdom Metazoa; phylum Chordata; class Mammalia; order Rodentia; family Hydrochaeridae; genus Hydrochoerus; species Hydrochoerus hydrochaeris. Next base: position 8,986 of record PVLA01014598.1, on the reverse strand, counting down.
GGATTTTTCCCTTTGCCTATGGCCTAAAAGCCTAAGTCATCTAGAAACACTCTCACAAAGACACCTAGAAATAAACCTGAGCGCAGACCTGGATATCTCTCAACCCAGCTAAGCTGACAGAAACTGAGCCTTCCCAAGAGCCACAGACTGTATTTGGATCCACGTGTGAAAGTACTATCTGTTCCACTGACTGCAAAAATGCCCATGGAGAGAAAGCAGTCTTTCAAAAATAATTCCAGACGTTATGATTCGGTTTTGGAGTGGGCAGCTGAGAATTTGCATTTTACCATAGTACTTATAAATTTCTTTAATTAATATATGTTTGTAATATGTAATAGTTACATTAAACAGAGGCTTGGCACACAAATCCAGAAGGAAAATTAGTCACTTCTCAGCCCCTTGCCCCTTGATTTCTGTTCTCGCTTCTTTTCCAGCCCTCCTCCCACCTCTACGACGCCTACCTCCCTGTTCCCTAACAGTTCTCCTGTATTTTGGTCTGTAAAATTTTTCACTTTTGACCTTTAATATTAAGAAACTATGTTATATGTAACTTTTGTAGATAAATTATTTCATTCAGTATTACAATTTCCCAGTCCATCTATTTTCCTAAAGATGACTCACATTTATCCCCCACCCCGCATGACTGAACACTGTTCCACTGTGTACACTGTACTCCATTTTCTTCATCCACTGATTTGTTGATGGGCATCTAGGCCACATTCATGGTTTAGCTACTGTGATTTATGCTACAATAAATATGTGTACATAATATAATGAATTTAACTCTTTCAGGTAAACACCCAGGAATGTTTTTTATGAGTCCACTGAAATTTCTAGTTTTACTTTTTGAAAGAATCTCTATACCAATTTTCATAGTAGTTGCACTAGTTTAGAATCTTACCAGCAACATGGAAAGATTTCTTTCTTTCCTACAATTTTGCTGGCATTTGATTGTTGTTTTTTAAATTTCTAATGAACATTCTTGCTGGAATAAGATGAAATTTCAGTATCACTTTAATTTACCTGCATGTTCCCCAAAGATTCCAGAAATTTTTAATGTATTTATTTTCCAATAGAACCTCTTTTTCAGAAAAGAGACTACTCACCCCAATTGTCAATTTTTGATTGAATCTTAATTTTGGCATGTCTAATTTTGTTGTTCTTCATATACCATAGATGTTAGTTCCCAAGAGTCGTTGAACAGTTGCACTTTAGCAAACTCATCAAAGATTTCTATAACCAACTTTAAATTGTCTAAAGTCAATATATTAATATGCAATGTATTATATTTGCATATCTTCAGTGATTTATGTATTAAATCTCTGACTAGTCCTTCTGTCACATGGACCTTCTAGTACTAGACCTATAGGATGTGAATTCTCCAATCACCACTTCCTAGGTAGTTACCATTCATTGTAAACATAAAAGATAAAATTATTCCTCTGTTAAGCAAGTGACAGCATGATTTTCATACAATGCTCATCTTAAAAGTTGGTAATTTGGAGATGATCTGTGATAAATAATTACTTTCTTAAAAATAAATCACTTTTCCTCTCTTCTTGCCAGGAGAATGTTTTGCAGTTTAAGGAAAAGGAAACCTGCATAGTTAAAAATTATATAAACTTTCATAAAAACTGGAAAATACAGAGGCCATTATCTTAGAAGAATATATTTTAAAGTGATAGTTTCCATACACTGAAGAAATGTGCACAGGATTTTATGCAGGATAAAAATGAACTCTTCCAAATCAAATCACCAATGTGTCACTTAAAAAATCTGATACAGGGAAGCACATAGTTATGAACAACTAGTACAAGTATTGAAAGGTTACTGCAAAAAATAATGTTTAATTTTCCACCACCAAATATACATGAGGCTATACAGTAAATAGAAACTCACAATGTACAGCTGTGAAAGGTCTGTTGAGCGATGAAAGAGGAAAATGGGTAGGTGTCATAGATGGGCATACATTTCCCTAACACAAATAAGAAAGATGCAAATGGAAACTCAAGGGACCCTGATGTGTCTCCTTGAATTCCTAGAAGAGGATTTTTTCTTAGGAGCTGATCCCCAGGGGTGCCTTCTGCTGCAAGGATGCAGCAGAAAATGTTTGGCTGGGTCAGCTGCACTTGTGACTTGGGTTCTTGAAGGTTTATAGAACCACACTCACTTCTGCTCCAATGTGGACTCTGACCCTAACACAGAAGCAGATTCCTCAGTAGAAGAGGTAGAGGATGTGTTATTTTTCTTGTAAGGACATTTAAAAATTCTAAACCATATCTCCAAAGGAGGCAACCCACTTTGGTTTTGAAAGGTATTATTAAATATGTATAATCAAACAAAGAGTATATATTCTAATGTTTATTTATAACGTTATAATTCCTTTCAGTAATACAGGTATTTATATTTGAGAAAGGTAACACAACAATCTCATACATTAACTAATCATACCAGTTCTTAATTTTTTTCATCAGTGAATTTATTTAATAATTTTTTGTTTGCTATATTATATAAACAAAAATTCCATGTTTACCATTTCACTAGTGAAAGGAAAGTGTGTACACAAAACCTAACTCAAAATTATGCCCCTTCTTGATAAAACTGCACATTACATATCCTGTTAGCACAATTATCAATTAAATCCAAAGATCTATAGATAGGTAGATCATATAATCAATGCAGTAATGATATTCTTAGATAAATTATATATCTCATATTAAATTATGACTGCCAACATTTCAATAAGAATATATTAAAATAATTACTTTGGTGCAATATTAAAAAGATGGACCTCCCCTACAGAAGGGCAGTGGCCTAGGAAGGTGGAAGACTTCAGCTGAAGAAGCATGGACTGCTGGCTTGATGAGATGAGAGCTCTATGATATTTTCAAAGAAAGAATAAACCTGGAATGAAAGTAAACAATTCTTCATTTGCCCTTGTTCAAATGACCAAAATAGAATGCTTTAAAAAATTCGTTTTTATTTTCATGTAAGGTATCTCCTCTAAATTAAGAAGACTGGCCTTCCTCTATATTAAAGGGACTGACCTTCAGTGAAAAAGCATGGAAAATCAATGGCAAACAACCAAAAAGAAAAAAATGAGGATTGAAAACAGAAAAAACTAGAAATAGTTGCACAAATTATAATTATTAATATTGAGATTATTGAAGTACAGATGTGCTTTAGAATGTAATATTTGTTATCTGAATGCTTAATAAATTCTTTATAGTTCACCAGAGAGTGATGTGTTGAAAACATCAATTACTCTGTCTTAAACCATACACCACAGGGATGGCAAATCTTTGAGAGATTGAGTTCCAAACTATAACCCAGAAGCCATTTATTTATTAAAGTGCGAACAGTGCAATTAAACCTAAACACTGAAATACTAGTTTAGAAAAAGCAACTTGCACATTAACATTTTTCCCTGAAAGAAAAACACAATAACACGTGTGTCATATGTTCACCACCACTGCTTCAGTGTGCAAAGTAGGTCTTGAGCAATGACTTCATCACCAAAACTCTCATAAAGTCCATCTGTAGTGAACCCCACATATTTCATATGTATGTCATCTGATTCATCATATGATTTGTATAGAAGGGAGCATTGTTTTCACCTCCAAACCATCAGATTTAACAGATTTAGCAGATTCTCTCAGTACATAACTTCTCCACTTTGGTTTATCAAGCATTATCTTATTTTGAAACATCCCATAAGATGTTAATGAGTGATCTGATATTTTTAAAACCTTCAACATATGCCCTGCTGTATATTTTTCCAGTGTCTATAAATCTTTGTCTCCATAACTGCAAGAGTAATGGTTTAAATCTCAGAGGTGAGTGTGAAACTCATCCATCTTAATATTTTTCCACAATTTAAAATTCACTTTAAATAAATCATTATTGTAAGGATGGTTTGTGTATCTTCCACCTTTCTAGCTGCTCATTATTATTCTATAACACTATTAATCAACCACTCTCCATATATAATAAACCTAAGTGTAAATTCTCTACCTCAGACTTCCAGATCCCCTAAGAGCCCCACTGTCTAGAATCCTGCACTCCTCTTGCTAGGATTTAGTGCACAGCTGTTTCTTTCTGTTTCCTTAGGTTTTGCACCAAATATCACTACCTCAGAAAGAATTTTGTAAACATCCCAGACTAGCTTCATGCATACAAATGTTTAATTTCCTCATTCAACAATACAACTCAGATCTCTATTAAATGTATCATAACAGATTTTTGTCTGCTCTCCATAAATAGAATAGTATTTCCATGATATGACAGACAGTAGATTTATTTACAGCTAGAACATCATCAGAGACAGAGTAGAAATTCAGTAAATATATGATTAATGAATAGGTAAATCACCAGGAGAAACCAAAGGAAAAGGACAATGTTTGCTGTCAGAAATACATACATTATGAATTCAAAATGTTGCTGATTATTTTAGACTTATTTTTCTAATTCATTCTCTTTTTCACTTTTTTCTTTTTTCCTCACATAAGATTGGTATCATACATTTTGTCCCATACTACTATGTTGAATTCTGAGAGACAGAGAAACAGACAGACAGACAGAGACACAGAGAGAGATAGAGTCAGAGAGACACAGAAAGAGAGTGGGAGAGTGTGTACCAACAGGTATATGGTTTTACTATTCACACAGTGCATCAATCTGGACTCTGGAATTGCAAGTCCCAAGATTTAGAGGAGTTGCTCGGAAGAGTGCCGTCATCCACTAGGATAGAGCCTCTCAGTATCCTTCCAATGGGCATAAAATCTTCCTGCAATAAACAGAAGAGTGTCTGACTATATTAAAAAATGACATCATATGGCAAATACATATACTGAAATTATGATAGAAACTATACAAAGTAAGCATATCTCTGAACAGAACTCTATGTATCTTTCTCCCATTTAATTGAAAATAAGGACAGAGCAATTAACAAATGTGGATACTAAAGTAGAGAAATGAAATATTCATTCAATACAAACGGTGGGGCAGAATACTTCCTGGAATCATTAAATCTTGAAAAAAAGCATGAGTTGGGATGGAAAATTTTTCAAAGACAATTTGGCTTTTGTAGGACTGTGCAATTTCTCAAACTTGCCTCATTTTCATTAAAATAGCAACAATGAATTTAAATGAGTGCAAGCTAACTCTTCTAAAGCTCAGTGAGTGCTGAAAAGTGAATGTTCACATGTTAAATACCCTTGAGTCATTTATTTAACTTTATACTTAACTCTTTTTTTCTCCCTAGCATCACAATTTCACATGTAATCCCTAGAAACCTGAGGTTACAACTGGGTTACATTAATGCATGATTCAGGGAAATCGCACCCAAGAATTGCCTTACCTGCTAAGAGAAATACTAAAACTGCACCCTTAACTTCTTCTTTTCTTCCCTGCCTTGTATAGGAGGCTCACTCTCATGTTGTTCCCATGATCCCCTCTTCCAAGTGACAAAATTCAATTTTTCTTACTGGCTCCCATCATCTGTTTGTATCCCAGACCCACATAAATGTGTACATGTGTGCATGTGTGTTGGTGTGTAGATGTCTATGTTTATGCTTAAACATGAGAAACATTCTTAAATATAAATGAAAATTGCAAAATGTGATATATTCATGCAAAATTTTAAAAATCTGCACAATGAAAAGAGCCACAAACATCATAAAAGAAACAAGCCACAATCTAGAGAAAATAGCTAATTGAGCAAGAACTGTATTACAATTAAAAGAACTAAAGGTAAATTCCGCAGAATAATGAGGAAATGTCAGAATATTTAAAATTAGTAGAATCTCTTTAGTGGATTAAATTATATTGAAAATTTGGGTAAGCAGAGAAAGTAGGCAGATGTGGAAAATCTTCAAGGACCCATGTTCTCAGAGTCACACCATTTGAAATTAATTCGAGCACCAAACACAGTTCAGAAGAGCTAAGGCAGTCAAGTGACACCATATACCTGGTCCTGGCATAAAAATGTTGAAAAATACAGAAAGGAAAGACCTCTGTGCATTTTCCTTCCCACAGCGCTAAGCAGACAACACAGAAAAATCTGTGAAGAAAGAAGCCTCCACCTTGGGAGAGGAAGAAACCTGAGCTCCAGGTCTTTGCCTGCTACAGTGAATCCTACCAGTAGGAAGAGCCCAGCCCTACATGAAGCTCTGTACCTGCAGGCTGAGCCACTGGCCCTGAGTTACTGAGGCTACACGGGAACCCCAACCTCAGGGTACAAAGTAGGAAGTCAGACTCTAGCCATGGCAGGAGCAAGTGTGAATGTGAAAGGCACCTCACAACCTGTTCTAAACTCAACACCACTGCAGTGCAATCCTGCATGAGGAAGAAAACAAGATGCCCTGGACCCACAATAGGTCCTAAAGACCAAGCCTCCAGCCTCATGGTGTAGAACTTCATTGCTAGGGTGTGAGGCTACTTAACATGGGAATCTATCCCCAAACTCAATGCAGGGCAGTAGGGAATTTTATAGATCCAGTCCCCAGGCCTTGCTGTGAGTGGACTCAGCGACATCTCGGTATCAGCAGAGACACACAGCTGCAGCACATCCACTGTCATCATATGTGGCCAGCTGCAGGATATGTGGCCATGAGGAGACCTCGGCAGAAGGCAGGATTTTCCAGCACTGTGCTGGTCTTACAGGCTGTACACTGAGGCTGACACAGCTTGTGTTCTTGGTAGACAAGAGCTTAACTTTAGAGTCTGGGTCCAGTGAGTATTTGGCCCAGAACCTATCAGAATCCTTGATTTCAGGCTAAGGTCAGTGGAGGAGACAGTGGTACCTAATGGTGTCTGCAAAAAAAAAAAAGGTTTGTGCAGCACCAACAATCTTTTAAAATAATCCCCCTTTAAAATAATTTAAAGGAGCTTGGGATTTAGCTCAGTGGTATAAACACCCGCCTGGTAAAATAATTTAAAATAATATTACTGAACAGCATAGCAACGTGCTATTTGAGACCCAGCTGTGCTCCTGTGGTCCTCTAGTGATGAAAAACAGTGACAAAACATCAGCAGTCATCATTTTAACATAGACTCATGCTTCCATGGAACAGAAAATGGCTGTAGGATCAGAAAAAAGAAGCACATTGCTTAGATTTTCTGGGAAGACAAGGACAAAGCTAGCTTACAAAGATTAGAATAAAAACCCAGTCATTTAGCAACCTAATGATAACACATGCTCACCGAAATCAAAAATTCCAAGCAATGATGATCTTGGGTAATGGTCAGAATTTCCCCACAATAGCTGTCAGTATGCACAACTGGAAAAAGAAGTTAATTCCTGCCAGTATGTGGTTAAAAGACCTGGTCATTTAAATAATGAATTGCATGTAGTATGCACATTATAATACTCAGACAAAGAAGAGGTCAAAGGGAACCCCAACTTAAAGATTTTGCTTTCTTTGCATATCACTTGCATGCAGTACTCTAACATGTAACATAACAAAAACTAAAGTACTGTTCTATGCAATGAAAATAGCAAAAATAACAATGCTATATAAATAAGAAGCAGTTTACAGAAAGATATTGAAGCTGTATAACCAGAGATGTGTGAAAAACAAAAAAATGATTACTTGTGAGTCCGAGATATGGTTACTAAGTCTTTTACAAGAGCACACCTTGGGTCTTTAACTGAGGAATCTCTGAATGTAACACATAATCAGCATCCTCAATCCTCAGATAAATGCAAACCTGAAATGTTTTAAATACTGCAATATAGACTATATGTACAATATTAGTAAAAACTTAAAACATTTTAATCAGGGTCAGAAGCCTGCTAATCAACAAATAGCAGCAGATTAGGTCTTCTTCCAAGACTTTTCACTTTTTCAATATGGAGTAAATCATTATGTTTCTGCTTTCAAGATAATTCATCCCTACTCAGGGATGAAGGCTGTGGGCTTCATCAACAGTGAAAGGACTGGATAAAAACAACTTAATCAAGACTTCACAGTGTATGCACCTAGTGTGTTTGCTGTTCCTTAGAGAACAGAAATTTTCAGAAAATTTGAAACATGTGTTTGTGGAGCTACAACCTAAATTTTCAGGAATATCTATGTTATTTTCAGAAAATATTTTAAGGCCCAGGGTTAGGTCATCCATGTAAGCATCTACTTGGCAAGCACAAGGTCATAAGTTTGATTCCCAGTAACATGAAAAAAAAACTAAATGCTATGCTGCTGACTACCAAACATTCAGCATTGCTTGTGTAATCCAAGTATGAATCATGTGTACTCATTAGGATCTAATTTATGCAGAATTATGTACAAAAATTTGAACAATCACCATTTGGAAAGAAAGAAAACATTAGAAAATATGTAGCTTACAGTTGCATAACTTAAAAAGAGAACTATCTACAGAGTGAGTTCTTTTATTCGCACTGAGTGATGATGATAGTTCAAAATAAGAACAAGTCACAGAATCTATCAATACAAGGTAAGGAGCATTTGACACATTCAACTATATGTACTATGCTTTGATATTATAAGGAAAACTATCAATAATGCTTTAAAATCTGTATCACTGATATCTAATTTTTTAAAAATATTACTATGTATTTTGTATTTCTCAACTTTAGTTATTTAAAAATATCAACATTTACCAAAAGTTCTTTTCCCTTAATTCCCCAGGGGACATGGATTTTCCAGTGGTGTCATGAGGCCATTCTTCAGAAAAGGCAGGAAGAACTGTGGAAATTGTGATGCAATACGAGGAAGATTTTGGAATGAGTCTTGATTCTATAATTATTAACCAGGGAACAGTAACTAGCATGTCACTATTTTACAAAGTGTGTTTGCACACACATTTTGCAGTTGATTCTGCAGTGAGTGATACAAGCGTTCCTCTCAGTCCTATATGGATCTGTTGTGGGAAATTATACACTGTCTCCACACACTCTCCTACATGGACTTTACGGAAGTGTATAGGCTTGGTACCTGTTGTATAAGGTTACAGTGAGGTTCACTCT
>PVLA01014597.1:0-29602 GCA_004027455.1 Hydrochoerus hydrochaeris | reverse complement strand
CGGCGGCAGAGGAAGAGAAAAGAAAAACTCCTGCAGTTCATTTTCTCCTCTGTGGCATTGGAGAGCAAGTGTCCAGAACCTCAAATATTACACTGAGTAGGCTGAAGAGGGGTATAAACACCAAAACATAGCCAAAGGCTAGGGATTTAGCTCAGCAGCATAAGTGCCTGCCTTGCAAGCGCACAGTCATGAGTTCGATCCCTGGTACCAAAAAAACATAGCCAGACCAAGGATACATCACAGGGAAACAGATTATAATTAAAGAGATCTACATGGTACGAAGCTTTTCTATCCTAACTGATCTTCAACCTGCAGCACACAAAAAATAGAAATATAAGAAAGCAGGGCATTAAGATGCCTCTGAAAACTCTCAGCTCCTCAAATGCTAGTCTCATGCATACTGAAGCAGTGAAAAACACAAACAACTCAAAAACCACACTGTCAAAATGTTTGAAAAGTTCAAAGAGCAGACACATAAGCAATTTCATAAGATGTTTAGCAAGCTTAAAAAGAATTTTATTAAACAGATAAAAGAATGCTTGACAAGCTTCAAGAAACAAAAATTTTACACTAACTGGGCTAAACAAGACAATACAAGATATGAATAACCAGTTTGGTAAACAATTACAAATTATGAAAAGAAAGCGAGCAGAAAAGAAAAGAAAAGAAAAGAAAAGAAAAGAAAAGAAAAGAAAGAAGAAACACAAGATACAAAAAATTCAATAAAAAGCATGGCTAGCAGATTCAACCAATACAGAAATTCTTTTTTTATTTTTATGTTTTGGTACCAGGAATCAAACTCACGACCTCACACTGGCCAAGCAGGTGTTGTACTATTGAACCTTATCCCCAGTGCCGATTCAAGCAATATGATGGCAGAGAATCAGAAACAGAAGACAATGTGGATATAGTAGACTGTATTTGTTTTTTTCTTTTTTAGTAGACTGTATTTTAATGATACCTTAAAAACAAGATACCCCACACACACCCAACAACTACCACATGACCCAAAAGAAACCAACTTTCTCAAAAGATTCCAACCTTACCAGAATAAAGGAACAATTAGAAGAGACTCCAAAGGTATAAAAAAACAATTATTTGCTGAAATCATAACAGAAAAATCTACCAATTCTAAGGAAATAATTCAATGTTCAAGTGCAACAGGCATATAGAACCCCAAATAGTCACAACCAGAAAAGAAATTCTCCATGTCACATCCTAATCAAAATTCCAGAAATTTAACAGGAGAGAGGACCAACAGCTGTTAGAGAAAAGCTACAAAGTTCTTATAAAAGGGAATCTTATCAGAGTTAAGTGTTTCCTCAGCACAAACCTTAAATTAAAGGCCAAGAGTGCCTGAAGCAAAGTTTTTCAAGCCCTAAAAGAAAACAAATGCCCACTCAGATTCCTATATCCTACAAAATCAGCTTTCAGAACTAAATAAAACTTTCCATGCTAAAGAAATACATAATTGCTAAAACAGCATTACAGAAAACTCAAGGGAATTCTAGACAGGGAGGCCACCAGTACCAAAGAGACCAAAGGAAAGTATACATCTAACTGGGAGAATAAACAAAAAAAATGAAATAAAACAAAAGGGGCTGGGGATTTAGCTCAGTGGCACAAGGACCTGCTTGGTAAGCACAAGATCATGAGTTCAATCCCTTATACAAAAAAAAAAAAAAAAACAATCAGTACTGGAAAACTAATGTACTAATAGGATTCAATAAGCACCTTACAATAATAACTCTGAATATCAAGAGTTTTCTCCTCAGTCAAAAAACAGACTGGCAAATTGGCTCAACAAGCAAGATGCATCTATGTGCTGCTTACAGGTAACACACCTCATTCAAACGCAAGTGTGGAGTTGAAGGTGAAAGAATGAAAATGATGCTCCATGCAACCAGAGCTCAAAAGCATGCAGGGGGTGGATACTTTATCTTATTTTCAGACATAGCAGACTTCAAGCCAAAACTGATCAGAAGTGACAAAGATGGCCTCTACATAGTGGCAAAGGAACAATTCAACAGGAAGAGATAACAATTGTAAACATCTATGCACCAAATGCCAGTGCATCCAACTTTTTTTGTGTATGTGGTACCAGGGATCAAACTCAGAATCTTGCGCTTTCCAGGCAGGCACCTATGCCACTGAGCTAAATCCCCAGCCTCAGTGCACCCAACTTTATGGGAAAAAACCCTACTGGACATACAAGAACAGACAGATCCCCAAACAATCATACTTCAACAACCTACTCTCAATTAGACAGGTCAATCAGAAAAAAATTAACACAAATATCAGAGTTAAACCATAACATCAAACAAGTGGATTTAACAAAGATCTGCAATGTTTCACCTAACAAAATACGCATGTTCCTCAGTGTCACACAGAACTTTTTCCAAAACAGATCATATCTTAAGCCATAAAGCATGCCTAAATAAACACAAGAACTGAACTGGATCACACTGGAATGAAGCCAGAAATCAAGAGCAAAAGAAACTACAGAAATTACACGAACACATGGAGATTAAACAATTCATTTCTGAGTAATTAATGGATCCCAGAAGGTATCAGCAAAATAAAAATGTTCCCAAAGTGACAGTGAAAGCATTATATTACAGTGATACAGGTACATTTATGTTTATAGCAGCAAATTCACAAGAGTTAACTCTTGGACACAGCCTGTATGCCCACTGACAGAAGAATGGATTTTAAACAAGGGTACATGTATACAATAGAGTCCTACTCAGTCATGAGAAGGATAAATTTGAATCATTTGTAAAAATCAGAAGGGAAGCACTTATCATTATGCTAAGTGAAATACAGACATAGAAGGTAAAACATTCCATGGTTTCCTTTATTTAAGAAACCCAAAGTATAAATAATTTAAAGAGCAAAATAATAGATAACAGGAAACGAGGAGGTAGACAATTTGCAGATGGGAAGGGAATCTAGAGATGGAGGGAGATGAAAAGGAAGAGAGAAAAAGGGGAAGTAAAAGGACTAAGATACAATATGTATGTATCTACAAACTCCAAGGTGAATGTATTCACGATGTATTAAAAATATGTACTAATAAAAAAAGAATAAAGAAAAGTACAAACACAAATCTAGCATTGTTTACAAATAATAAAAGGTGGAAACAACTAAAATGTACATTTGGAGACTGGAAAACTATACAATAGAATATCATGAAACTGTTAAAAACAGAAATATAGCTACATATTCTATTAACAAAGTAAAAAACATTAAATAAAAAATAAGATAAAGAATAGCAGGCCAGGGATATAGCTCAAGGGCTGGGATTACAGGTGTACAACACCATGTCTGGCTCTCAAAACATTTTTTAGCAAGTAATTCATACCATATTTTTTATTCCTATTAATTTCTTTCTCCTCTTTCAGTTTAAGCAGAAGACACACATCTACCAATAACAAGAAGCTACAAAGTATAAAACAAAAACAGAAACAAAATTCATCATTTTGTATATCCCAGAAAGGATATAAAGTTCTGGGTACTCCATTTTATGAGGGATTCTTAAAAAGGGGTGATGGGGACAATGCAGAGATCAGATCGTGACAAACAAGGACCTAAAGATGCCGAGGACTGTGGAAAAGAGAAAATGTTGGGGAAAAATGTAACAAAATTACTTTCTATATCTACAGCATAGAGCTCATATCAATGATTAGAAATAATAAGGGGATGAGAGCCTGTCTTAAGAAAGACTATTACTGAATTATTTCAGGAGGTTTATTTTGGATACTACCACTACCAAGAAGCACATCTCAATAGTAAAAGCACAAATCTTAGCCCTACTGCATGTATTGTGCCATCAACAAGAACAACAGGAGCGAGGGACACAGAAGGCAGCAGGCTACCTTTCCAGTGCACTGCAGGTGCTGTCCTGGCACGGAGAGGGAGGTCACAAACATGGTAAAGCAGCGAAGCAAGAAGACAGTGCCCATCAGACTACAGAGCCTTCGCAGAAGGATTGACCTGTGAACAGAGTGACCAAAGAGGGCAAGATCAGAGGAAAACATACTAAAAACCCCCAGGCATCAAATGTCTACCTAAAGGGAAAGCAAGCAGAAAAACCACTAGACTTTTGGGAAAGTGGAGAAATTCTAAGGCATCATTATACAATCAGCAGAATCCTGCAGCAATTGAAATGCTCTACAACTGCACTGTCCATGATGCTAACTGCATGTGGCTTTTGAGCACTTGAAATGAGGCTCTGTAATGAGGAACAAAATTTAAAATTTACTTCTAATGTTAACTTAAATTTCAATCACCACATGTGGCTGGCTACTGCCTGCCATACTGCACAAGCCATACATAAATTAGATTCTAAAAACATCACATCAGTGATAAAACACAGCTTGGAGAGTTCTGCAAGATGGAAGTAACACCTGTAAGCTTAGTCCTATTACCCATAAACTGTTCATGGCTCAGAATTACTTATTTATAAGAGCTAATCCCCTAAAAGTCTAGAATTTTTTTGCTCACTAAAAAAAACTGGTTGGGTGGGTGTGGTGGCATACCCTTGTAATCCCAGCACTCAGGAAGCTGAGGCAGGAGAACTGCTATGAGTTCAAGGCCAAACTGGGCTACAAAGTGAGTTCAAGGCCAGACTGAACTACATAGTAAAACCCTATTTCAAAATAACAAACAAAAAAATCAAACTAGTTAATAACAGTAACTAATACTGTTTTCCTAAAGTTCTAAAATATTAACTTTTTAAAAATACTATTTTATATTAAGTATATATGAAAGATTTAGAATATCTGTAATTTGGATAATCATCTATTTGTACTATTACATTATTTATTTAAATGACCTAAATCCAGACAGACTAAGATTCTTGGGGACAGAGACTTTTGCTTTACAAGTTTTCAAAATAGTCTTGTCTCCCTCAAAAATAAGGACATACCCAACACAGGGGTGGGTATGTTTCAAACTTCAGCGTGTACTCCTGGGCTGGACTTGGCATCTGTACTCTAACAAAGCTCCATGTGAGTCTAAGAAAAGTGACACAAAGACCATACTTTGAGAAATAGTTTCTCTAACTAAGTGTACATTATCATTTGTATTTAACTGGTCTCTATGTTTTAGAAATAGGAAGGTTTCCTATAATAATTCCCTTTTTGTTTTAAGAAGTGGGCAAGTTCAAAACCATAGGGTCTTGTGAGACAAAGCTAACTGGAAAGCAACACTAATATATGTTTTCAAACCATATCTGATTTTAAGCAATCCAGAATTTAAAATATTGTTAAATAAGACAAAATGGGACAGAAGGAGGCTCAATATGGTCTCAAAGTATGACAAGAAAAGTCATCACCAACCTTTCTTTTTACATTGGAAGCACTAAAATAACTTCAGTGTAGGACACAAAAGCCCATCATGAGGTTACCACAGCACTTCCTGGTGTGGAGAAAGGACTAATAAAGACAACAAAAGCCCTTATTCTTCTCTAGAGTTCCAAAAACAGTGGACAGCAATAAACATAAATTTTGTATTCTTTAAATTTTTTTCTTCTCTAGGCCTTATTTTTTACTTATATCAAGAAATTTTCCCATAAAGCCTCCTCTCCTCCATGCTTCCCTTCTTTTTTCAATTAAAAAAAAATCCTTCCCTTTATATTTCTTGGTGCTGAGAAGTGCTTTCTCTATTTAGCAGCTTCCTACACCATGTGAAGCAAACCACACAGAGTACAAGCACACAGTATGCAAATTAACCTCCTTCTACTTGGGCATCCTTCAAGCAAAGAACAATTTCTTCCATCCAAATATCTGACCAAACACTATCCTTGGAGGAGTTCCTATCCTTCTGTAGAAAATGATATTCATTTGTTTCTTAAGAAAAATAAACAAACAAACAAACAAACAAGGCCAGACTAGCAAGGTTTCCCCATGGTTAATAATGCCTGGCTCTGATCTTTCTCTGCAAAATACTTCAGAATACTACTAAATAGGTAGGTATCGTTTTATGCTAATTTTTTTGTTGCTCTAACCCCAAACATTTTTCTTTGCATTAATTACTATGTCACATTGTCCAGAGAAGAAAATTACTGTAACCAGAAAAATTCAAGGACTGGGGCCACTGCTAGGTGACCTGACAGAAGTGTCACAATAGTCTTTTAATCTTGTATGTGGGGTACCTGTGCTTGTGAAGAAGAAGAACCAGGAGCCAAATGTAGCATAGAATCACGCCACACACTTCCGTCATGGCGAAGGCCCATGGGATTCTGGGAACGCTGCAATAGAAAAAATTCTGAACTGAAGAGAAGCAGATGCTACTAATGAGACACTTACCTAATGATAACTTTTATTTAAGTTGTTATATATCCTTTCTTTCTCAGGAGGTATTATGTGGAGATTCTAGGGGAAAATCTGTTTCACAAAGCATCCTGTTTATCAAAAGTTGTTTGTTGTCTGTGATCCCTCTAAGGCTTGATTGGACCTGACTCTCCCAATACTCAACCTGTCTGCCAGCAGAGGCACTGTTCTCAGCTCAACACCTGTGCCCTCAGCAAACACAGAATACCTTAAAAGAGGTAAGATGGAACACAGATTCTGGCAAGTACCAGGAAGACATCTAAAGACAGCCAAGCATTCACATCAGACACCTCAAAAATTCTGTCCACTGAGGTACAAAACATTAAGAGAACTTTAACCACTGAGCTTTCCCAAGATCTTCCTACCTAATGTCCCTTGCCTTCTTTTAAGTCCTATTAAGAAAAAACAACAACAACAACAAAAAAACCTGCTTCTCTTTGCTCCCTACAGATGACCTTTTGCCCTCTGTCTGCCTGCACCCAGGCATAATAAATTCCACTCCATGTTGCCTTCACATAAGCTTGGTGGTCTCAGCTGGACTCTGCCTTGCACCACTGTTCCTTACAATCCCCAGTCACGGTTCTCTGCAAAGAACTAATATTTCTCTGCCACCCTAAAGCATAGCAGATCTGAATACAGGGCCTCCCACAAAAAGAATGGCAGAGGCCAACTTCTTAGGGGGTATGTTTATTTTAGAATTCAGACAATGAAGATTTGAACTTGACTTTTTAATATTTCCGTAGGTAGCCAGGTGGGGTGGTGCATGCTTATAATCCCAGCACTTGGGAAGATGAGGCAGGATTGCCTTGACTTTGAGGTCAGCCTGGGCTACATCATGAATTCAAGGCCAGTCTGTGATACATAGCAAGACTCTGCCTCAAAAAAACAAAACAAAACAAAACATCTGTTAATTGGAAAGAACTCTTTTCTTAGTAAGGGCAGATAAGGCAATAGTAGGTTTTGTTTACAAGTACAAAACATTTTTTTCTTTTGTTTGTTTGTTTGAGACAGGGCCTCAATGTATAATTCAGAGTGGACCTGAACTTACTATGTAGCCCAGGTTGGCCTCGAATTTGGGGTGATCCTCTTATGCAGCTTCTTGCGCACTGGGATTACAAGCAAGCACCACCATGCCTGGGTTATTCTTGTTCTTAACTTCTTTTTTCTGGTAATCTTTTGTTTTGTTTCCCTGTTTCTGCTATTTTTCCATTTGTTATTCTTTTCCCTTCACAAATCCAAAATTCCTGTGATTATTTCCTAATAAGACAGATTAACACTGAGCAAGAAAAGGGGAGGAAAGAAAAGGGAAGTGGGAGTTAGGAAGGGAGTAGGGAGGGAAGAAAGAAGGAAATAATTCAAATAAATCCAGTAGCAGTATTATTGATGGCTTTATTTTTGCTTTGTACATTTCAACTAACAACTTATATACTGTACATGACATGTTAATGTTATAACTAAGAAAATAAAGGTATTTTTCAAAAAAGAAAACAAAGTCTGAAAGAAATACTAGGGCCAAATGTGGTAGCATTTGCCTATAATCCCAGTGCATCAAAGGCTGAGGCAAGAGGGTTACGTGAGTCTGAGGCCAGTCTGGGCCATACAGTGAGTTCAAGGCCTGCCTGAAATGCACAGAGAAACCCTATCATTAAAAAAAAAAAAAAAAAAGAAAGAGATAAATTAAAAAAACCAATATTAACAGTGTACTACAAACTGTACTTTGAGTAACTTTATTTATTTTACTTTATTTATTTATTTTGGTACTGGGTATCAAACTCACGACTGTGTGCTTGCAAGGCAGGCACTTACGCCTGCTGAGCTAAACCCTGGCCCCTCTGAGTAACTTTAAAAGAGTTATTCCTAGACAGGCCTGGTGGCAAACTCCTGTAATTCCAGCACTTGGGAAGCTGAGGCAGGTAGATGGTTGCAAGCTCAAGACAAGCCTGGAGTACAAAGTGAGCTCAAAACCAGCCTGAACCACATAGTGAGACCCTGTCTCAAAAAGACAAAAGAGTTACTCATCTTCATTGAGGAGTAGGGTGGGAAGTACTAGAATCAACTTAGGACCTTGAGTTTGCCAGGCTATTGAGGGATTTTTAGATCAGAAAACATTCATGTACTTTTAACTGATTCCTATCTTATTTACCTGGTGTTACTGAAGAAAAGTTATTTCACATAATAGAAAATTTTGGAACCAGCGCCATGTGTGGGCTGCTGCCAGAGTGGGGACTGCCAGACCCAACCCTCTCTCCCTGAGTCAACGCCATTCTCGGACTGAGGGGAAGAGAACCAGGAAGCGATCTCCACCTGGAAACCGTATCATTTTCATTGTTTGGTTGGGTAGGGTTTTATTTATTTATTTATTGTTTTGTTTATGTTAAATCTGACGGCATGAGTAGCTATTTAAAAGATAGCAAGACATTATGGGAGCCATTTTGGATGTACTATTGGCTTGTTTTGAAATCCTTTATTGCATTCATTGTTTTGTTTTTATTGTTTCTATTCTATTCTGTTCTATTTAATTTTTATTATGTCCAAAGGTATCTGCAGCTATTGTGAGGACAACAAAAGGCATTATGGTAACTATTGTTGGTTTCATAAGGTTTTGAAGTCCTGTATCATTTATACTGGTTTATTTTGATTGGTTGTATTCTGTTTTACTTTCCTTGGATTTATTTTCTTTAAAATAAAGAAGAAAAAAATTTTTTAAAAAAGAAAGAAAATTTTGGGTACAATAAAGATTCCTTTAAATGATTTATGAAAATTTAAATTTTATTTATTTATTTTTGTCTTTTCGAGACAGGGCTTCACTATGCAGTTTAGGGATGACGTTGGGCTCACTTAGTAGCCCAGGCTGGTCTCGAACTTGCAACAATCTGCCTGCCTCAGCCTCGCGAGTGCTGGGATTACAGGAGTGCGCCACCACGCCCAGCTGAAAATTTAAATTTTAAAATAAATAAAATAAAATAAATTTATTTTTAAAATAAATTTTAAAAAAATAATATATACATATACTAAGTTAGTTTTACGTTTTGACAAAATAAGCTTCCATTCTGTATCTCTAAACTACACCTTTTCCTTCCTTCCTTTTCTTTGCAGACTGGGGATTGGGCCCAGGGTCTTCACACTCAGCAATATCCCCAGGCCTTTTTATATTTTATTTTGAGACAGGCTCTCACTGGGTAACCCAAGTGAGCCTTGAACTTGGGATCCTCCTTCCTCAGCATCCCCAGTACTAGGATTACAGGCACATGTCACCTTGTCTGAGCAAACAACCCTAACTCTTGTTACTCACAAGCAATCATTTTTCATCTTCCAGCTGTCTCATCTGGCACTACGTGTTTTAGTCACACACTCCCAACCCATATGCACA
Source organism: Hydrochoerus hydrochaeris (assembly GCA_004027455.1). Lineage (NCBI taxonomy): Eukaryota > Metazoa > Chordata > Mammalia > Rodentia > Hydrochaeridae > Hydrochoerus > Hydrochoerus hydrochaeris. The sequence continues at coordinate 19,897 of PVLA01014597.1, read as the reverse complement.
GTCTCCATGCTCTTAATATTTTATAATCTTGTTTAAAACATTCTTGGATTTTAGTTAATATAAAATTTATAAATATTTACAGTGGAGTCAGCAAAGAACCATGGTTAAATTCTTTCCTTGTATATCTTCTTAAAAATCCATGGAACTAGGAAATACTTTTTTTTAGTTTGCTGTTTTCTGTGTGCTTATCATCAATTCATCAATTTGATCAATGTATCAAATTGAATTTGTCTTGGGGAAAAACCTTGAGTTCTTCTGTCTCTTATTTCAATTTAGAAGGTTTGCATTTCCAATTCTTCTGTATGGCTACTTCTTGGAATAAAATTAACCCTCACTTTGGGAATTCTTTGCTATATCAAATTTTCTGTTTCTTAAACCCCATGTCCTCCTCTTAGTTTACCAAGGTTACACACAGTAAAATTCATCTTTTAGCTGCACAGTTCAGTAAGTTTGAACACAGTAATGTAACCCCCACCATAATACAGACACAGAACATTTTCATCACTGCAGAAGGTTCCTTCTCTTGGGTCTCTCTAGTAATCTCCCACATCTCCAATCTGGAGCAACTACTGACCCTATTTCTGTCCTGAAAGATTGCCTTTTACACAATGGAACTGCACAACACCTGCCCCCATCCTCTGTATCTGGCTGCTCTAGCTCAGCACAATACAGGTGAGATCCTTCTGGATTCCTGCATGCACAACTCTACCCACCTGCTGGCTGAGGGATACTTGGGGTTACCTCCAGCTTTGGAAAACTATGAATAAAGACCACATGTAGATTTTTGCTTGGACATGTTTGCATTGCTCTTGGGTAAATATCTATGCTTGGAACTGTTAGGTTATATCTTAGTGTCTGTTTAACTTCTTAAACTACTGTATTTTCAAAGCAGTTGTACCATTTCACGTCAATTAGCAATGTAAGAGAATACTGGTTGTTTGGAATCCTCATCAGGACTGGGCATAATCAGATGTTTTCATTTTAGCAATTATAATAGGGGTGAGACAGGGAAAGTAATATTCTGGACTTGCAAGTTTTTACATATCCTTGGTTTTTAGCCTCATATCCAGTTGTCTGCCTGGATTGAGAATTCTAGATTGGACATTATTTTCTCTCAGAATGTCCCACTGTAGCACACCTATAATCCCAGCACTTGGGAAGTTGAGGCAGGAGGATCGTCATGAGCTTGAAAACAGCCTTAGCTAAATAAGCAAGTTCAAGGCCAGCCTGTACTACCTAGTGAGACTGCCTCCCTGCCCCCCGCCAAAACAACACATCCCACTGTCCTCTTATTTCCCTTGTCACTAAGCTTGACATTATATGGATTTCCATGTTTTGTAAGTTACCTGTCTTGTCTCTTCAGAAGCTGGAAACTTTCCCCTTCATTTGATGTGCTCTTTCTGGGCTCCTCTTTGTTGTCTGTGGGGCCAAGTGGACTAACTTTATTTTTTCTGTTTTTCATTACTTTGTTCTAGTTATCAGGTAGTTTTATCAAGTCTATGTCCTAATCTGGCTGGATTTAAATTTTTTTTTATTATTACTACTTTCTGAAAGCTTTTTCCCTGTCTGAATTTTCATTCTCTCATTACTGTCTCATAAAATGCAGTATCTCTTATCTCTCAGAATACGATGGGTATTTATTTATTGGTGTCTGTTTTTTGGTGACAGGGTCTCACTACAGTTCAGGCTGGCTTCCAACTCACAGCACTCCTCCTGCCTCAGCCTCCCACATGCTGGGGTCAGAGGTGTATGCCACCACACCTGGCTTACTAGCATGTTTGCAGTACACAATGATCACATTCCATGTGGGGAGTTGGTACATGTACATAACACATCTTAATTCTTCTTACATTCCCTTCGCCTCCCCTCTCCATCTCTTCATCCCTTCCCATTTGGGAAAGATTTATCTTTCTGTTCCCTATTACCTATCATTTATTTTGCTTTTTAATTTATTAATAGTGGGTTGGGGATTTAGCTCAGTGGCATAAGCGCCTGCCTTGCAAGCACGCAGTCGTGCGTTCAATCCCCAGTACCAAAAAAAATTATAGTTTGGGTTTCCCATATAAAAGAAAATATACAATATTTAAGCTTGTGTGTCTTACTTATTTCACTTAACATATGGTCTCAAGGTATATCCCTTCCCTTACAAATGACTGAAAACTATCCTTAATGGGTCAGTGGTACACTCCATTGTATATAAATACCACATTTTCTTTATCCATTCATCTGTTGATGGACTTAAGAGACGATGTTCAAGATTTATCTATTATGAGCTGAGCTACTATAAACATAGCTATGCATATATCTTTGTAATATGACATACTATGTATATGTATCACTGTAATAACTCTTCTGGGAAGATACTTAGAGGGAGAATAGCTGGGTCAAATGGAATTCCTAGTTTTAGCTTTTTTGATAATCTCCATACAGATTTCCATATGGTTGTACTGGTTTACATTCCTACCAACAATGAAGAAGAATTCTCTTTCCCCCACAGCATTGATTTCTTGATGATAATCATGGGCTGAGGATTTAGCTCAGTGGCTTTAAGTGCCTGCCTGGCAAACACAAGGTCATAAGTTCAATCCCCAGTACCAAAAAAAAAAAAAAAAAAAAAAGAATGTAAGATGATAGTCGTTCTTTCTAGAGTAAGATGGAATCTCAGTGTTGTACTAATTTGTTTTCAAATGGCCAGAAATGTTGAACATTTTTTCACATATTTATGGGCCATTTGTACTTCTGAGAAGTTATCTATTCATTTCAGTTGCCCTTTTTGCACTGGGTCTTTTAATTTGGGGGGGGGGTAATTTTTTGACTTCTTTATATTATTGTATTTGTCTTCTGTCTGGGAATTTTTCCCTCCTCTTGTAGGTTTTCTTTTGTCTTTGTTGATTCTCTATGCTTTGTAGAAGCTTTCTCCAGCACCTCTTGCTCAGTAGGCTGTCCTTCTAGTGTGTGTTCATGGCCGCTTTTCAAGGATCAGATGGGGATGTTTTTGCATCTTCTATTCTGTCCCATTGATCCATTTGTCCACTTTTGTGCAAGTACCATGCTGTTTTTACTGCTGTAGCTTTGTAATGTACCTTGAAATCTGGAATTATGATGCCTGATTTGCTTCTGTTGCTCAGGACTGCTTCTAGTATTTTGGGTCTCTTCTGATTCCTTAATGAATTTTAAGATTGTTTTCTCTATTTCTGTGAGGAATGCTCTTGGTATTTTGATTGGGACTGCATTAAATCTATACATCAGTTTTGAAACTATGACCATTTTGATCATATCTAGCTGGGAGTGGTGGCACACACTTGTAATCCCAGCATTGGGGAGGCAGAGGTAGGAGGACTGCCGTGAATTTGAGGCCAGCATAGTGAGTTCACGGCAAGCCTGAACTACAAAAACAACAAGAACAACAACAAAACAATTATCTAGGAAAGGGGATATCTTTCCATTTTCTGATGTCTTCTTTAATCTCTTTTCAGAGTACTGTACGTTTCATTATAGAGGCCTTTCACTTCTTTGTTAGGTTAATCCCTAAGTAAATAATTTTTCTTGATGTTCTCATGAATAGTATTCTTTTCCTAATTTCTTTCTTGGTGAGTTCATTATCAGTGGACTCACTATTGATTTTTATGTGTTGGTATTTTTTCTGGTACTGGGAATCAAACTCAGGACCTCATACTTGTCGGGCAGGCCCTGTGCCACTGAGCTAAATCCCTGGCCCTTGTATTGATTTTGTATCCTGATGTCTGGATATTCTTCACAGAACATACACAATGAAGTACTAGAAAAGATAACTAGATATTCTGTGTAATCAGATGTTCTGAGTGCATGAACTAAGCTTTGTCAAATTGTGAGTTTCCCAGCAGAGTGATTAGGCAGAGGTCTGGTTGGCTGGATAAGGGTATCACTCCAGTCACAGTTAACTATAAGCCTTTTCCCTTGTGCAGGTTTTCCAAGAATATGCTATTGTGGCTGGAGGACAGGAGCCAGGAAGGGATGGGTTCTAAATCTGGCTATTTAAGAAAAGGACCTGGAAGTCTCAGTGAGAAGTCTGTACAAGTACTCATAGACCTGTGTGAATTCCCTTGAAAACAAATGGCATCTTTGTTCTCATGGTGTCTTTCAGTCCACAGTTCCTCATGCAAATGTCCTGAAGAACACACTACCAGTCTTCTCTTAGCACACAGCTGATCTATTACCTTCTTAAATTTTCAACCAATTCTTCCACATACAGCTCTTGTGTGTACTTGGCCTTGACAGGTTCTTGGTGCCTCCTGTTTTATGAGTGTATTTAAAGCTCTGTTGTACAGACTCACCTCTTGGACACTACAGCCATCTACTACCAATCTCAAAATGGGCACTTAGCTTCCCTTCCAAACTGCTCTACTAGTATCATCATTTCTCCTTCATGGGACACTAGGGTTTCTTCCCTTGTCACTGTCATTTCTTAAAGAGTTGTGAAAATATCTGTTAATCGCATATACTCAGTCCTTCATGTATTGATGCTTTAAAAAAAATGTATCATGCATGTATTTACATTTCTTCTGGATAGGACTTCTTTGGTAATTCAGAGCCATCACTGAGGACAATGATGATGACAATGCACACAGTAACAACCTAAGATACTACTGGAAAATGCAGGTAGTAAAGGCCCAGGTCAATGTGACTCTTTCATCATTTATATTTGCATTTTATAGAGTTTTTGTTTCATCTCTTACTAGTAAAGTATTGTAGTTATCAGCTATTCACTGATCCTTATCTCTGTCTTTCTCTTTTTCAGTACTGGGGCTTGAATTCAGGGCTTCTGAGCTAACATATCCACTGAGCTAAATCCTCAGTTATTTTTAAATTTTTATTCTGAGATAGGGTTTCACTAAGTTGCTGAGTTGCCCAGGCTGGGGTCAAATTTGCAATCCTCCTGCCTTAGCCTCCTAAGTGCTGGAATTGCAAGTATGCACCACCATACCAGGCTTGAAGTATACTTTTGAAATCCTCATTGCTCTATCAGACCTTCTCTTCTTTTACATCTTATTGCAGGCATAAAGTTCAGCATCCATTTTTCATTTCTTGCAGATTTTAGCTTTTGGATCAGCCATGCTAATACTTGTTACAATGTGTGTTCTTCTTGCTCATTTCTGATTTTGCTTTTCACCCCATGATCTTTCATCCTTTACCCTACCACAGTAACCCAATCTCACACTTGTACCTGAACCTTGCTACGCCAAGATTAATCCTCATAATTTCAATTTCAAGACTCCTAGCTATCTAAATAATGATGACGGAGGCATACAAAAATTTTTGTTTTGTTTTGGATACTAAGGACTGAATCCAGAGCTCTGAGTGCGCTAAGCTTGCGTTCTACCACTGACCTATCCTATCTCCCCATACTCTGAAATAAATTTTGTGTTCTTAATTTTTAAAAAGTCCTCCACTAAATACCTCTTTCTAGCCTTTTTATTCCTTCTGGTTCCCAACTTCAGTAATTTCAAGGCCTACAGACTCACTCCCTGTAACTACTCTTTTCCTTCCTGGAACTGCCTGGCAAAACCCCAAGCTTGCCTAGCCAACTCCCTACCTACTGCACATCTGCATGTTTTTGAAAGGGGCAGGTAAAAACAATGCCAATGTGACCACTAACCTCAGACAGATACCTGGTGCTGCTACCCTATCTGCTCACTCTCCTACTACGCTAGACAACTATTTCACCTCATCTTTTCTCTTCAAACCTTCCGTCTTCCTTTCAGTCTCACTCTCTGTACACTGAGAAACTAAAAGCAACCAATATGGCACTTCCTTGTGCCTCATCCTCACATATATAGCATCTTTTGGCCTATTTCCATCCTGCTCCCAACCCATACCCTGGGGACTGAACCCAGAACCTTCAAACTGAACTACAATTCCTGCTTTTTTGAAACAGGATCTTGCTAGGATACAAAGTTGCCCAGGTTGGGCTCAATCTTGCAATCTTCTTGCATCACCTCCCAGAATTACAGAATAATAGTCATCTACACTGCACTAGGCTATTTTCATAGTTTCTATTTTCCTTTCTGCAAGGATTAACTCTACCATCCATTAGGTGCCATCCCTTTTTATCTACACACAGGACAGGGCTCCAACCATACAACTTGTCTTACCTCTAACATCACTGCTAACCCCTACCATCACACTATATGACTCCTATCATCAGTACAACAAACACGGTACAATATAGACCACCCAAACAAAACAAAACCAAAAACTCCTTTTTAAGCAAGCACAGAGACTCACACCTGTAATCCCTGCATTTAAGAGACTGAAGCAGGAGAACTGCAAATTCAAATCCTGACTAGTCAACATTACAAGATCCTATCTCAAAATAAAAACATTTAAAAATCACAATTATATAAACAAACAATTACAAATGTTTTTATTGTTCTATACTTTTTTCTCATATATTATTACTTCTGATTTATTCTTTTTTTCCTGTATTCAGAATTTAATTATAAACAGATTATCATTTGTATTATCTGATAATTGCAATTCATCTGGTGCTATGAGACTACCGATATTTCCAAAAAAGAATCCTGTTTATCATTTTCTTAAATAAAAGGTGACCAAGCCAGGTGACCAAGCTAGATGTGGTACATGTCTGTAATCTTAGCACTGAGGAAGGATGAAGCAGAAGGTGTGCAAGTTTGATTCTCACTAGGCAACTTAGTAAGACCCTGTCTCAAAGTAAAAAATAGAAAAAGGCTAGGATGTAACTCAGTAGTATAGTACCTCTAGGTTTACTCCTCAGTATAGAAAAAAATAAAAAAGAAAAAGATGACCAAGACTAAGTTTTATTTACTATAAATATCCTTTCAGGACACCAAGACACTCTTGTAAAATTTGAAGTATCCAGAGCTAACCTACAGAAAAAGAAATTAAGCAGTGGTCTTTATCACTCCCCTAGGCCTAAATTCTAACTTAATTTAAATGCAAATGGATATATGCTTTCAAAGCATATATCCTTCTATATCACTAGATAAAGCCAATGTCAACTACAACAATAACAACATCATCATCATACATATATAATCATTGTTATTACAGCAACCCTGCACAAACATAGCACACAAAAGCAAAACTCACCTGTCTAAGAAGATATCTGGGAGTGGCGGATAGGTCTGCATGTCAGGCACTCGCTCATGGACTATAACCATAATGAACGATGTAAACCCGAACACTATAAAAACATATACACAGCTCAATATGGTTTTCCAGTACTCTGGGTCCAGTCTTCGAACAGAATGTTTGCTTTTGCCATTCATGTACTGGTACTGATCAGTGCTCAGGTCAGTGAGAGGTCCATCACAGTCATGGGAGGGCTCCCCATTGCACAGCCAATCTGCACCCTGCAGAGCACTGATGCATGGGCTCAAAGAGAACATGGGACTATCACTGTTGTAGCCCATCTCCTCTAAAACATCAATATGTATTTTCTGCAATTTTCGGACTGATAGCATTAACCTTTTAATGTCCCCTAGCACTTTGATTTCCAAAGGAGGAGAGCGGAGATCATACTCAGTCAATGTCAGTAGTGTGAGTCCATCAAGTCGGTGTTTGTTGCATAAGGTGTCCACATACTCAAAAAAGCCTTCATCTTTCAACCACACAGCTACATGCTTGGTAGTCCAGCGGCGAATGCAGAGTTGATTGGGACCTGCCATTTCTTCCTCTACTGCCTGTTAGAGGAAAACAGGAAAACAAAGATTTCAGTGTGTCCTGGCCACTTCTCAGAAACCAAACACTATACACATGAACATATCAGAAACTGCAACCTACCTGGCATTGCCCTATTGACTTCTACAGCCAAAAAAGTAAAAACTATTCAGTACATGATTTCTAATTGATTAGCACTTTAATAATTTAATGCATATAACCCTGAACAGCAGAAGTAAGGCTAATGACCTAATATTTTACAGAAAACACACAAAAGGTTACTCAACAGCAAACCAGTCACAATTCACTTAAAAAGATAAGTTGTAGATAACAGAGTAAAATCCCATTTATACTTTTCATAAAATGAAATTTATGTAAGATTTGCTATATGTAAAAAAAATGAAATCCTCATTCATAAAGAAGTGTGTGTTCCATTAGCCAGGCATGTGGTACATATCTCTAACCCCAGGACTAGGGAGGCAGAGACAGGTGAATCACCCAAGTCCGAGGCCAACCTCAACTACATAGTGAATTCAAGGCTGGCTTGAACTACACAATGCTACACAATGAGACCTTGTCTCATAAAAAAAGGTGGGTCCTCACTTGAGGGAAAAAATACAGAAGTTAAGTGCTAACTGTAATTTCTGGAAAATTTTTAGATTTAGCATATTTCTACTACATGGGAAATTATCTAACAGACATAGAGCCTTTAAGATAGATATAAATTTTAGTGTTAATAAGAGTTCAGTTCCTTTTATAGCTTGAATATGCCATTATAGAACTGAAGGCACCATTTCTGGGATTTTAGTGATGATTTTATTTTTAAACTATCATACTGGGCTGTAGGTATAAAGCACTTGCCTAGCATGCCTGAGGCCCTGGATTCAATTCCAGTACCAGAGATAATTATAACAGTAACAATAATAATAAGAAAATTGTCATTTCAAGATACTTATAATTTTGATCAAACTTCACATTATAATAAACACTTCACATTATAGTTATAAAAGGTCAATAATGTACTGTTTTTAAAAGAACTGATGATTTTTACTACTTTGATCTTATTCAGCTGTTTATGATCCTTTTTTTGGTCTGGGAATCAAATTTACAAACTTGCACTTGCCAGTGTTCATGATCTTTTTCTACTGTAAAACTTTTCAGTCACTTGGGGTATGGGAAGTTCATAAAATATATCAGACACATATGAGACAAAGGCCTATTACAGAAAAAGGGGGGCAACTATTCTCAAATATACTTTCTCACTAATAAATTCTGACTACATTTCCTTCTGAGATAAATTTTCAAAATATCTGATTTTAAAACATTAAAAAATAAATAAAAAGAAGACCATGAGGGCTGAGGATGTAGCTCAGTGACACAGCACTTGCTCAGTACACACCAGGTCCCAAGTTCAATCCCCAGTATCACCAAACATGTAAATAAAAAATAAATAACACCATGAATATCACGTGCCCACAACCCAGTTTGAAAAAAATCATTTCTAATACAAATGTTACTTATTAACCTGAACAGCTATTAGTCATACAGTTATCAAGTATACAATTATAATCTTCAGTTTTTTCTATATACGCTCAGCTTTATAAAAAGTTTATACTGCACATGGTGGAACATGCCTGTAATCCAGCACTCAGGAGGCTGAGGCAAGAGGACTGCCTAGAGGAAGGCTACAGATTACACAGAGTTCAAGGCCAGATTGGACTACACAGTAAGAAAACACTGTCAACCAATCAATCGTTTGCTTTAAAAGAAAACAAAACACAAATACATATGTGTATCCCATCCTGAAGCACAAATAAATCCCCTTCACAACGTCCTCAAAGGCATTCTGTCCCTCTCCTCCAGGGTATACTATTCTCCTGCTTTGGCTATTTGTCACTCACTGCCTTATTACAACCATTCTGGACTGTGTAAAACCTATGCTTTCCTAGCCTGAAAAAAAATAAAAATGCAGATCTTGTTCTGTCTTCTCTTAGCCAGTAAACCCTTGATGTGAAGATTCACAATCATTTGGCAAAAGCAGGTATTTTGACTAAAAAGTACCACTTGTATCATCAAACTATTTAGAAGATAAGAAACACACTTGATAAAATTCACACAGAGAGAAGTGCCATGGAAATATCAGTTCAAGTAAAAATCGTCTTTTTTAATTACTAAAAAAAGAGTACTAGTTTTTGTTTCCTAACAGAGCTTTTGAAATTATCAACTCACATAGTTTTGAGTCCTAGGAAATTAACATCACATCTGCCTACAAAGAATTTACATTTTTAAAAAAGTTTATTGCAAAGTTATAAAAATCTTTAATAACTTTTCTTAGCTCCAATATATTATATAGCATATATAAAATGCCATTAAAATTATGATTTAGTTTACACATACAGCTAAATGGTTTTATCCATAAATATATACAGGTCCCTTGACTCCAAGAACCTCACGAGCCGCATTGGGTAGCAGCAAGGTATGCTCTGACTAAATTACTTCACCCTTCCAACAAGCATATACTACAAAGTCACCAGCAGTTATGAGGCAGCAAAAAGGTGTCTCCTACAAAACAAGGCCTGACTTTTCATTCTGTTTCTATTCTGCTACTTTCCCCTTTCTCCAACAGCTTACCACCAGTGGGTTCCAAGTCACTCCCATTCCTGTAGCAATTATTCTTCAGTATTCCATCTCATTGTCTGCTGAAATGATTCTCCTCTTCTTTCATTTTTTTTTTCTTCCTGCCTTAGCTCACACTTCCTGTCTTGGCTCACCTTATAACCTCAATTAAACTAATAGGCTCTGATGCAGATGTTTTAGTTGGTAAAAATGAGTTATCACACACAGAAGCCTTCTGGCAGTCTTTGAGCCTGCTGTGGGAAAGCCCCAAGAACTTGACACATTTCATTGTTTGCTTCATCAGGTCAGAGCATGTCCTTTAATTGTACTGTTAAATAACAGAAGCCCACACTAAATCACTACTTAGTTAATACTGCAGACGCCTACATTAGAGGGGTATATTAAAAGAATAAAAAGCTTAGCGTCATTTAATATTCATGTTGTGTAACAGGAATTAGAGTAACAGAAGACTTTGAACAAAGAAAAATTACAGATACAGGTTTCATATAAATCAATAAAATGAAAAAAATAGGTTAGTAAATATTTAAGAATGCTGTCAGCTTTAGCCAATAATTGATATAAGTCAATTATCAATGACAGGGACTTCTGCTTCTGGTCAGAACACAGTAACATAGACCAAATTTATCCTCTGACTTGAAAAAACAAAAAGCAGTCCAAATATATGAAAAAAAGTTTCAAGACACTAGTCGGCAAACAAAGTGGGTTCCATCACCCAGCTTCCTGCCCTAGGAGGTAGTGAGCCATGAGAGGCACAGGATGGAAAGCCCCGGAAAGCCTAGCACGCCTGGCAAGCTGAGGAGATGGAACTGCAAGTCAGGAGGGATCAGGAGGCTAATGTTACAACACACTAACCGAGAGGCATGGATGAGAATCCACAAATCTGCAGAGGTCTTCCTTAAGCACATGATCAGCACATGCACATGCACATGAGGAAACTAAACCAGGATCCAGGAAGACCACCCAAAAATATTCCCACCACTCCCATAGAGCCAACAAAATATCTGAACAGCCAAACTAAAAAAAACTCATGATTTATGCAGCTTTGGATAGAGTACACAGAAAGATCTTGCTATAGTACTGAGGCAAAATTAACTATAAACACATATAGAAAGATTAATACAAAATAGAATTAACTTAATGAATATAAGAGAGCCAGGCATGGTGGTACATGCCTGTAATCCTAGCACTTGAGGAAGGAGAACTGCTGCATTTAAGGCTAATTTGGGCTACATAATGAGTTCTATGAACTATGTAGCAAGACCCTGACTCAAAAAACAAAAAACAAACAAACAAAAAAAAGGACATAGAGTGAATGTAGGGTGACTTACTTTATGTTTGATCCAAACAACCCTACAACTTTTATCAAAATCACGTTCCTCAAAAGTAGAGATGATGAGAAAGTCTTAAGCGCAAAAAAGGAAAATAAATAATTATGAATATAGGAAGATAACAATGAGATTTCTCACTGCAAACAGTGTAAGCTAGAATAAAGTGAAATAATATCTTTAAAATACTAAAAGGAAAAAATAAAAGGTCAATCTATAATTCTACATCCACAGAAATGCCTTTTAAAAATAAAGGTGAAAGACTTTCAGACATTCAAAAACTGACTGATTTCAGCAGCAATAGACTTGCACTACAAGCAATTTTTCAAGGGGAAAAAGTTACCATGCAAAAATATAAATCTACACAAAGGAAGAATACCAGAATTTGTAACTACATGGGTAAATATATAATTTTTTATTATTATTTAAATATCTTCAAAAGGTAACTGTCATAAAAATACTTGCTCAGTATGTGGAAGGCCCTATGTTCAATCCCTATAAAAGCAATGTAATATGGGATTACATTATAAAATAAATATGAAATCATATTACAAGTAATATTATATTGTTTTGTTTTGTTTTTGGAACTGAGTATTGAACTCAGGACCTTGTACTTGCCAGGCAGGTGCTGTGCTACTGAATTACATCTCTAGTCCCTGGAATTTTTTAAAAAATCATTTTATAATAACAAAAGGATCAATTCATCATGAAGACACAAATCCTATGACTACATGTACCAAATAATACACCAGCAAAGTATGTGAAATAAAGCTAGAACTCCAACAAGAAACAGACAAATCTACACTTTTAGTCATCAGATGTCAATCTTCCTCTCAATAATCGATAAAACAGACAAAGTTTCAGTAAAAAAAACAGAAGATTTGAATAATACAACCAACTAGCTTGGGCCTGCTAAGAGAGGACACTCTACCCTATAAGAATACACATTTTATTCATGTATACAAGGAACACTGACCAAAATAAGCCATGTTACAGACCACAGAATACATCTCAATAAACTTAGTAAATTTCAAGTCCTATATACTCTGACCACAAATTAAATCAGAAATCAATAACAAAAAGTATTTAAAAATTCCCCAAATATTTGGAAACTAAATAATACAACTACTAAAGACAAAAAAAAAAAAAAAAAAAGCCAGGCGTGGTGATGTACTCCTGTAATCCCAGCACTTGAGAGGCTGAGGCAAGAGGACGGCTGCAAGTTTGAGACAAGCCTGGGCTACAAAGTGAGCCCAAAGCCATTCTAAACTGCACAGCAAGACCCTGACTCAAAAGACAAAAATAAATAAGTAAATCAATACAACTACTAAATTATCCATAAATAGGCCAGAGATTTAGCTCAGTGGCATAAGCGCCTGCCTGGCAAGCACTAAGGTCGTGAGCTCAATCCCCGGTACAAAAAAAAAAAGGTTATGCTCACAAATTATCCAGATAAAAGAATTCAAAGGGAAAAATTATCTGTTTGGAACTGAATGCAAACATAATAAAACTTAAAGGACAATTCAAAACCAGCACCTGCAAGTTTTCATAGAACTAAATACCTATATAGAAAAGAAAGAAGAAAAAGTTCTAAGATCAGTAAGCTTACCTTTTATTCCAGAAAGCTAGACAAAAAGAAAATTAACCCAAAGGAAGAAATAATAAAGATGAGAGCAGAAATCATAACAATGACAACAGATAAACAATGTCCAAAAATCAATAAATTTGGGTCTTAGAGATCAATAAAATTTTATAAACTTCTGGCCAGAATAGTTAGGGAAGAACAAAACAAACAAAACAAAAGCAAGGAAATATGAATTACCAGAATAAGGAATGAGAGTGCTGACCTCACTACAGATTCTTTAAAATTTAGATACTTAGCACATAATATGGGAATACTATAAACTTAACGCAAATTAAGTTTGGCAACTTAGATGAAAGGAAAAATTCCTTGAAATAGACAAATTACTAAATGTCTTTCAAGAAGAACTAAGTGCCTCAATAATTGTATCTACTAAAGTAGCTAAAAACCTCATAAAGAAAATTTCAGGCCCAGAGGACTTCACTGGTGAGCTCTAACAAGCATTTAAGGAAGAAATAAAAGCAATTTTCTATAAATCCTCCCAGAAAAGAAGAAATTATTCTGAATTCACTCAGTGAGGTCAGTATTATCCTGATACCAAAAACAGACCACAAAAAATTATTTTAAAAAAAGCTGGGGTTGGGGTTATAGCTCAGTGGCACAACACTTGCCTGGCAAGCATGAGACCCTGAGTTTGATTCTCAGTACAAAAAGAAAAAAAAAAAAGAAAATCAAAACAATCTACTACATTAACCAGCTGAAACACACAATCGGTCATCTCAAAAGATGAAGAAAAGCATTTGATGAAAATCCATTCACTCCTGAACAAAAACTCTCAGCAAACTAAGAATAGAAGGAAATTTCAACTTGATAAAGGGCATTCTGAAAAACCTAACATCATGTTTAATGGTGAAAGAAAGAATGCTTTTCTACTAAAATGAGGAATATGGCAAGATTGTTTCCTCCCACAACTTGTATACAGCAATAGAAGTTCTGGCAAGTGTAAAAAGGGAAGCAGAAAAAATAAACAGCATACAGATGAAAAAGGGAGAATAAAACTACATTTACAGACAACTTGATCATTTATGCAGAAAATTCAATGGTGGTTGCTTGGGCAGCAGGCCCCCTAAAATTAGAACAATCTAGAAAAAGTTGTCATGGCACCTGCCTGAGCATAATTTGCAAATTAATGAGGCCCTCCACGTGGGGGCAGGGAGTCTAGCACAGCAGGAAAGTGTATGCTTAGGAAGAACTCTACTGACTTCAATAACCAGAACAACAACAAAAACTCAATGTCATATATAAAAAAGTACTAAAATTAATTTTAGTTTAGCACAACTGTTGCATGTAAGGACAATATACAAAAACCAATTGTTGGGGGGAGGGGATGGGGATAAAACAAATGAAAATGATCAACTGATTATACATATATGTGAACTAATTCTCTAAAACGACTATAACTATCATGTATTGCAAACATACTAATTTTAAAAAATTTAACTGTATTTCTACACTGCAGCAACAATCAAAAACTAAAAATTTATAAGATAATCACATTCACAATATCATAAAAATTTGGAATACTCAAATCTGACAAAACATGGGAAAGATGTGTGCACTGAAAACTGTTAAGTAAGAGACTTTAAAGAGGGCTGGGAATTTAGCTCAGCAGCATAAGTGGCTGCCTTGTAAGCACAAGGTCATGAGTTCAATCCCTGGTACCCCCCCCAAAAAAAAAGGAGAGAGAGAGACTTTAAAGACCTACATGGTAAGAGATAAATAGGCCACAACAGTCAACACTGTGCTGTAAAGACATCAATTTTTCCCAAAACGGCCTATAGATTTAATGTGATTTAATAAAAATCCCAACAGGTTTTTTGGTAAATATCAAACTTATTTTAGATTTTAGAAGTTTGTAGAGAAATGCAAGAGATCCAGAATAAAAAATGTTCAACTCCCTTTGGGCTTATGAGTCTCTTTCTCTAGTAAAAGTCAGCTGCTTTTGGCCAGCATGTCACTCTGGTAAGGGGCTGTGGCCTGGCAAGCTGCAGCCGCCCCAGGGCGAGAACTATATCAGCGTTTCCTGAGATCTGCCATACGCCATGTTGGACCTTGGGGCGCTGGGAAAACAGGCAGCCAGTTCACCCCTCTGGTGGGCGGCTGTGAGCCTACTGGGGCACAGGCTACCCTCCCACCCCACCCCCTGCTAGCAAGTGAGAGCCAGAGATCTGAGCATGTCTTGCAAGTTTGACTATGTCTCTTGTTTTGCTGTATTTTACTACCTTCAAAATAAAATAAATTAAATAAAAAATAATAATAAATAAAAAAAATTTTAAAAAGTAAATAACAACAAAACAGATCAGCAAGGTACTGAGCAACCTGAAACATGATATAACTAAACAGATAATGGACTTAAAAAGCAGAAGGAGGAAAAGCAGGTGCTCTAAAGGATATAACTGTATGTATATTTAAGGGTGTAGGATTGATAATTATGTTGCTAAGTTTTTGTTGGATCAGAGAACAGAGCTGTTTGCAGCCTCACTGTTTGAATGTCCACTTTGTATGCTTTGATTTTGTAACATGAACAACTACATCCAGGAAGACAATATGTAATGTATCAACTAGTGATTTCTTACTGTTCATTTTTTTTTAAATTCTGTATTGTTTCTACCCTTTTTTTTCCTGTTTTGCTTTATTTTTCCCCTCTCTTTAAATAAAATTTTAAAAATAATAATTAAAAAAAAGTCAGCTGTTTTTGAGTAGTCTGATTAGGCCAGATCCACCAAGAATATATTTCCTTTATCAAATGTGGTACACAATACAATCCTATAACCTAAATCACTAGTGTGATGGGCCAGGGATTTAGGTCACCTACCTGCTGGCAAGTGCAAGGTCATGAGTACAAAAAAAAAAAAAAAAAAAAAAATCACTAGCACAATACCCCACACTTACAGGTCTCTCCCATTGTTCAAATACACAGGTCACTGGGGGTCATCTTACAATTCTGCTTATCACAGAACCCTAACCAAGCCAAAGTGGTACAGAACTGGCATAAGGATAAGTAAATTAATGGAAAAGAGCAAAAGAAGCTACAAACAGACCCACATACGTTACCCACTCGGTACAAATGTGCAAAGACAGTTCAGCAGACAAAAGAGATCTTTTCTTCAAATGGTTCTGGAATAAAACGATAGTCTACACAAAAGCCACAACTACTAAAATTATTTCAAAATAGATCACATAACTAATGCAGAACCTCAAACTAGAAAACTCATAAAAAAAAAAAAGAAGAAGAAAATATTTCAGATCTTGAGTTAGGTAAAGATCTCTTAGATAAGAAAATCAATACAAGAACAGATGGATAAACTGGTCTTTATCTTTTTATGGAAGGAATTGATGAGAATTCTAGTCTGCAAATTTGTGCAGTTTGAATCTTTTATAATAATGTATTTCTACTACAAGACAGAAAAATATATAAGCAATATATATTCACTGAAAAACATTTAAAAACAATTTTTAAACTCCTCCCTAGTGAAAAACCGCTTATATTTTCCTCACACATCTTTTTCCCATAAAGAGGCAGGGTATGGTGACACACACCAATAATCCCAGCACTTGGGAGGCTGAGGCAGGACTGTCGTGAGTTCAGAGTCAGCCTGAACTGGAGAACCCTGTTTAATCCCCCCCCCCAAATTCCATGAAGAGAAATTATATATAATTCTGAATCATTTTATTTAATTTTGTTTTTGTTTTTGTTTTTGAGACAGGGTCTTGCTATGTAGTTCAGACTGGCTTTGAGCTCACTCCATACCCCAGGCTGGTCCACAGCTCATGGCAATCTTCCTGCCTCAGTCTCTCCCATGCTGGGGTTGCATGCATGCACCACTGGGCTCAGTTTTTACTTAACATTGTTGCATGTGTCCTATATAATATGAAATATCCTTCAAAAATAGTTTTGTGACATTCTACTGTATTAGTATACTTTTGTCCATCTCCTCATTGTTAGTGTTTGCAATTTGATGATTATAAATAGTACCATATCACCTTAGGTTAGAAAAAGAATTAAACTATATAAAAGAATCTGAGATGTTATAAAGCATTCCCTCTGTCACTCAATAATATTCAAGAAGTCCCCAAGGAGGAAACAGGAACCTCAATTTAGCCTGCTAGAAGGCTCTTGTTGGGGTCAAAGGAAAAGAATTCCAGGGCACATCAGCTCAGCATGAGGTACAGACAGGGTTTGCTAGGCAGAGTACATTAAGGGAGAACAGGAAAAGACTCCGGGCAGAGTATCTGGAGGGGCAGGTTCTGATGGAGGGGCTCAGGCACGTCCACTCACAAAAGCTGAGGCCAGCCTAGCTGAGGAAGACCAGGGTCTGCTGGCTCATTATCTCAGTTCTGGTTCCTTTAGTTCCAGAGGAACCCTTAAGGCTTGAGGGGCAATTTGGCTCCCCTAAGATGACTGACTGCCTTGCTGGGGTTCACATCATGGGATAACTCCTCCTGCTTGGGGGAGGTGATCTCTTCACCGGGCAGTCTGTGAGGCTCTGCTTTGCCATGAATCTTAGTGAGCACAGAAGTCTGGACACCACAAGCTGGCAATGTGCATATCCCTACAAACCCTGAAAATTACCTAACTTCTCTTACCTTCATGTCCTGAGTCCTGAAGGGAGATGAAATAAGCAAGGATCTATCTCAAAGTTTTAAAGTAATGAGGGACCAAAAACAAAACAACAACAACAAAAAAAAAAACCCTAAGACTGCTTGTCTCCTTTTGATCCACCTTTGTCTCTTTTGTTCTACTTTAGGTGGAAACCTTGGTATTTGTTCAACTTTGTTTTCTTCTTTTATGCAGTACTCAGGATGGAACCCAGGGCCTAAGTGTTCTATCACGGAGCTACATCGTCAGCCCTAAAATGTTCATTGGTATGCAGTATTTAGGAAACATTTCAATGAGATAAAAATCTAAAAGTACATTCCAATGTCACAAGCGTAAGCAGCAAAAATGAGTAAGGTATTACAACAATAAAAAATAATCTACTCCTACACAATGTATCAGTAGGCATTAGTCAAATTTATTGTAGTTCCAAGTGGCAGATAAATAGATAAATGAAAACTGCTGATCAGGCTGTACAATACAGAACCAAAGATACCTTTATCTTTTAGGGGAATTCTGGTTAGAAATTTTGAAAATTATTTTAAAAATGCAATTTCTAGCACCACTCTTACATTTCATGCTTATATTTACTTCATATTAATTGGAGATTTCAACAGCCTAAGAGCAAAACAATTGAATGTATTTTCTACAATGTTCTTACCTACATACTTGATCAGATGAAAAAAGCTTATAATAAATACAACTTTAAATCTGTACTTAACATTAGCATAGCTATTCTTTAATCAATGAGTCTTTAAAGCATTCTATTAGGTGACCCAAATCTCTTCACAATAATATTAACATTTTAGATTCTACCACATTAAAACATGGTAGCACACACTTGTAATCTCTACTACTCAGGAGGCTGAGACAGGAGGATCCCCAGTTCAAGGCCAGCCGGACTAACTCAGATCTTGTCTCCAAAAAAAGAGAATAAAAAGGACGGGGATGTATCTAGTGGTAGAGAGCTTGGATAGCAGGTAGAAAGCTCTGAGTTCATTCCCTAATACCAAAACAAAAAAAGAAACAATCAAACACAAGAAAAAAAAAATACCCTGCAAATACTCTCCCTTAGGCTTAATGGAGAGCACAATCAGCCTATTACTGCATGAAGAGACAAGGACAACCTTTTTCCTCTTCTGCCTTGTTGGAGCTGTCTGGTTCACCACACCCTACCTGTGACAGACCAGCTGCAGGACAATCCAGCCACCCTAGAAACAGACTTCACTAACAACAGCATCACTGTTTGAATCACCACTGACTCAGTGTGATGAACTGGCATTTACCATCCTCTTCAATCTCTAGTTATTTCACATACTACAAAGCCCAAAAAACTACAAACTGTTTCCTAGGGTGCACTGTAACTAGGATTCTAAATATGAATTAGGTACAGTCCTCCAAAAGTTCTGAAACATGATGTGGAAAACGAAAGGTGTAGTAGGGGCTCCTTCCCTAGTTTTAGCTATTCAAAATGCAGAAATGTTGGTGTATACGCTTAAGTGAGATAAATTGGACAGATATATTTAAATATCACACTGTTTCTCTGCTGAGAAACTGAAAGTGCAAATAAGGACCAAAATGTATAACAGATATCTGGAAATGAGAAGAAAATATTCTAATGAGAAGGTAAACAAGGGAGGGGGAGAAAGAAAGGAAAGAAGTGACCAGGAATTAAAAGGAATAGAAGGAAGAATAGAAGCTTCTATAAAATAAAGAGGGGGAGAGGGGTTGAAGGGAGGGAAAGGGAATGGGTAAAAAGCAGCAAGATGTATCTGGTATAGGTACAAATTCCCTAGGATGAATGTTACCACTAAGTACATCAAAAATGTACCAAGTAAAAAATGCAAAAAACAAAAAGTGTGCGTGCATGCTTGTGTGTTCTCTATATGCCTAACTCTGGAGTTCTCAGACCCAAAGTTCTCAGCTTTGGGTCAGGAACTAGTGATAGTTGTAGGGCAGCAGTAATGGTTTCCTGACATCTGCTATACAGTTTGATTCCTGGTACAAAGAAAGGAG